>JAYJLV010000011.1:25935543-25956628 GCA_036873485.1 Torymus texanus | reverse complement strand
GCTTCTCGCCGGAGGCAACATGGCCGACTTCCCCCACTCTCACAGTTAGAGTGAGAGGGAAGATCGCAGTCCCTACAATCGTACGCTTGTAGCGCCATCTTCCGACAAATGTAATATCGCATATGATGGTATAAGAAAAACTACAATTTTTTTTCAGAAATCACACAAAATGAAGAGTTCACTTCGCTAGATTTCATAGTAATCTACCACCCTGCGAAATATTCATTAGTTTTTGCGTAAACTTTGAACAAAATTTTGACACCGTACTCGACGCACCTCAAATTTTATTCAAACTTTACGCAAAAACTATTGAATAATTTCACTTGAAATTTTGCGGGGTGATAGATTACTATAAAATCTAGCGAAGTGAATTGATGTAATCCATGTCGATAAAGACATCCTCCTTGATAGGTATAACACAGGACAGAGAATGCAATGAATATAAATTGACAAATATGAATTTATTTAATTACTAATTAATTTTCTTAATTGTATAATATCTTAATATCTTAATTTTCTTAATAGGTAAATCAATCTTGTACTAATCACACATACCCGGATACAGAGTATTAAACGGGTACAGCAACCTTTTTTGTAATCTTTTTACTTCTTCACACTTGACATCATATTTTTTTTTCAACTCATAATTTGCAGCTGCAAATTGTCGCACTTTCTAAAAATAAAAATTTCATTTGATAAATATTTTGTAAAGAAATAAACAGACAAGTAATAATAAAATTACCTCTTTTAACTTTAGTATTTCCAAAGCAGTAGAATCAGTTTCCGGGAGCTGAAATTGTGGAGTAACCATACTATTTTTCTCCAGTAACTGCAATTTAAACTGGTCTAACTCACGACTCATTTCTAATTCTCGTATTTTTTCTTTTAAAAAAATTATGTCTTTTGCGTAAAGCCGGTTAACGTTAACGTTGGTTGTGCTGACTGGCTCCAAGTTTCTTATAAAACAAAAAATATATTTCCAATTATATTTTTCTTTTTTTTTCTATTTACATTAACAAAAATTAATCTAAATACTAGCTTACCAATGTTTTGTTGCTGACGACTGCTACTTGGTGTATTATAACTTGGTTTATTATAATAAGGTCTGTTAGTATGGTGCGTCATTAACCTATTCCAAGCACTTTCTCTTGGTGCTTTCTTGTAATTCCAGCGATTATCATTAAATTGATAGTAGTGGCGACGATTGTAGTCATCTTTATTGGTCTCGCGGCTCCGACTTCGATGACTTTTACGATCGTTGTTACGATAAAATTGATGATCACTATGATGTCGATCGCGACTGTCACTTCGATGTCGATTCTCATCGCGATCGTGGCTATTATATCTATGATCACTATCTTGTCGATCACGATCACGACTGCGGTTGGGACTCTCACTGCGTTTATGAGCTCGTGATCGTGTACAACATGGAGATCTTGATTGCCGGTTCTTTTGATTCTTTAATTTGTGCAGGTCCTTATCATTATTTACAGCAGTAGATATCTCCTTTTCATTATCCTTGTTATTATGCGTGTTATTGTCCTTTTTATTATCCTTGTTGTTGCCCTTGCTATTATCCTTATTATCCTGGTTATTGTCCTTGCTGTGATCGTTATTATCCTGGTTATTATGTTTCTGCCTCACCTTCTTTTTCCCCTTTTTTATAATAAATAATAATGTTTTTTTAATACAGTCTTATTGGTTTAAAATAATAGTATGTTACATGTTACACATTACATGTAACACAATAAGGGAGCTAAAGAGTTGGCCAGTTCGGAGCACGTGTAAATTCGACGAAGGCTCAGATGGCAATTTACACGGGCTCTGGAGTAGCTCTCTTTATTTGTCCCCAAGTTGTGTATACGATTTTTCACCATACCCGGGCTAAAAATATCACATTCGCGTTTCGGAGCTGGGAACGGAAGTGATACTTTCGGCCAGGGTATATGGTGAAAAGTATTAAGAGGTAAAAATATTGAAACTAACCTTTCTTGCCGGCATTTTCTTTTCAAGAAATTTCTGTCGTACGTCTGTAGCCAGGTACACGCGTTTAACGTATTTATTACAAGCCCTTCGCGTATAAGACTACTACTGATCTGACGAGCATATACTTGAATAAAAATTAAAGTTAATTTACGATAGCTGCTACTTATACTGAATATTGATGTTATGTGGGCGAATGGTGCGCGGGAAAGAGAGATCATACAGCGCTGCGTCATGTGGCGTGAGGCGACAATGGTTTTCTTTTCTTTCTTTCTTTAGGCGACAATGGTGCCAACATAACTAAAGAAGAAGGCATGGGGCAGCGCGGCGTTAGGCGCATTATACATAAACGCCGTGCCTTCGCTGCGCTCTCGCCGCTCTATGTATAAGGTATATCTATAGATATGGTTCGAGCATATATATAGATATACCTTATACACAGGACGGCGAGAGCGCAGCGAAGGCACGGCGCTTATGTACAATGCGCCTTATGTGGAAAGCCCGTAACAACAGTAACAACATCCCATTCTGTCAGAAGCCAGTACGAGCGGCATCGGGTGATGAAATCACGAGGTTTACTGAACGCCAGAAGAAAAGAATTAGAACGCTGCTCAAGATTGAAAAAACGCATCATCCAAACACTTACCGGCGAACACTAGCAATCCTTGGATTGAAAATAAAAATTTATAAAGAATATTTAACATTAATAGCATAGCAAAATGACAGAAGAGAAGACACCAGTTCAAGAATTTAAACTGGATCCTGATTGTGAGCTGCGCTTTGAAGTAGAAACTAAAAATGAAAAAGTTACTTTAGAGGTATGTTACCTTATTAATATCCTTATTATACTATATTGGTATAAAATAAAAAGACTTTATTTTCATATTATGTCTTTCTCATATATTATTTACAGTTAAAAAGTGGCCTAGCTGAAGTATTTGGAACTGAATTGGTAAAAACAAAAAAGTATGAATTTACTTGCGGTGCAAAAGTTGCAGTATTCACTTGGCAAGGATGCACGGTAGAACTCATTGGCAAAACTGATGTTAATTATATAGCTAAAGAAACACCAATGAGCATGTATTTAAATTGTCATGCTGCTATGGAACGAATGAGAGAAGTAGCAGAGAAAGATGATACAAGAGGTCCTATTGTTATGGTTGTTGGACCAGGTGATGTTGGAAAATCTACATTGTGTAGACTTTTACTCAATTATGCTGTCAGAATGGGTAGACGTCCTATTTATGTTGATTTAGATGTAGGACAAGGTCACATTGCGATTCCAGGAACTGTTGGAGCTCTACTTGTAGAAAGGCCATCAAATGTTGTTGATGGCTTTAGTCAACAAGCACCTTTAGTGTTTCATTTTGGTTATAAAAATCCAAATTCTAATTCAGTATTGTATAATCTTTTAGTGACCCGACTAGCTGAAGTTTGTTCAGATAGACTACAAGCTAATAAAAAAGCAAAAGTGTCAGGTATTGTTATAAATACATGTGGATGGATAAAAGGTGGAGGTTATAAAATGTTAACTCATGCTGCTCAAGCATTTGAAGTTGATACAATTTTAGTACTTGATCAAGAAAGGCTATATAATGAGTTAGTTAGAGACATGCCTGATTTTGTAAAAGTGATATTTTTGCCAAAAAGTGGAGGTGTTGTCGAACGAACTCAAACTCAAAGAAATGAAGCTCGTGATCAATCTGTCAGAGAATATTTTTATGGTTCAAGAACTCCATTATACCCACATAGCTTTGAAGTAAAATGGAGTGAAGCTAAATTGTTTAAAATAGGAGCACCCATACTACCATCTTCTTGCATGCCATTGGGAATGAAAGCAGAAGATAATTTGACAAAATTAGTTGCAGTTACTCCAGGACCTAATTTATTACATCATTTACTTTCAGTATCATTTGCTGATTCCCCAGAAGATGATGTTGTACAAACAAATGTTGCAGGATTTGTATGTGTGTAAGTATTTGTATTGATTTTATTTTAAAAACATAAAAAAATATATTTTTTACAAAAAATTTGTTTAAATACATATTTCTTATTTTATCAAGTTTTAATATTAATTTATTTGTTTTACAGTACTAATGTGGATGTTGAACGACAAACATTTACAATTCTCAGTCCACAACCAAGGCCATTGCCAAATCATATTTTACTGCTAAGCGAAATTCAATTTATGGATACACATTAAAAAAAAAAAATTATTGTATACAAATTTATATTTTTCTAAATAAATAATATTTATTGTTAAGAATATGAATTTTTTATTTAGCCTATTGTTAATTAAATTTTTTTTTTTTACCAATAATCAATAACAGTATAATTATTAGTTTATGACAAATTGAACTTATTTTTTCCATTTTATAAGTAACGATATTCGATCTATATTTGTTATTTATTTATACAATAGAAATAAAAAAAAGAATTTTATATGTTAATAATCACCATTTAATTAAAAATAACAATTTTATATTCATAATAAAAAAATATTTATTACGAAAAAATTATTTTTCCGAAATGAGTAATTTCCAAATTACATTCGATGTTTCGGTTGAACGAATTGTTCATACCTAATCTACTAATTTACGTAGTGCAACATCATGTCGAACGTTAAATTAACCGATTTTATTGGTAACGGTTAAATTTAAAAGTATTTTCTAATAAGGTTAGAAAATATATATTCTATTGAAAGGATATCCCAAAGTAAAATTTTATTAACATGTCGCAAAATACTGAAGCCGGTAGTCCAGATATTTTTAATTTAGAACTCCAAATAGAGGAAAAAATAAATGAGTTACAATGGAAATCAGTAAGATAATTTATTCTTTTTTCGCAATTGACAGTGAATGAATAATATCACAAAATTTATTTTATAAAACCTCTAAGGAAGCACTCAAAAAATCACAGAAAGAATTGTTAGAGTTTCAACAAGAACTGCTCAATAAAGACGTCATTTTAGAAGATAGGAAAAGAACAATTAGTGATTTAAAGATGCAACTAAAAACAGCTCATCAAGTTATTGAATGGTTGGAAAAAGAAAAGGCAAAAAACGCGAATGAAAAAATACAATTACAAATCAATTGTGATGAGGCCTTAAAAGAGAGAGAATCACTACTTTCCCAAGCACATGTAGCAAAATTAGAGAATGTAATGTTGAAAGTAAACGTGCAAAAATTAACAGAAAATATTTCTGGTCATGAATCTATGAAAAAATCAATGGAAGCTTCACTGTTAGGAATGCAAGAACGGATTTCTCAAGCTACTAAGTCTTTCGAATGGTATCTTATTCATTCTTCTTGTGAATAATTATTCATGATTTTTCATAAATAATATTTCATGTCGCTAGAAACACACGTTAGTAAAACACTTCTTATAGAAAAAAAGTTTTTTTCTAATTTTTTCACTTGGTTTTATTATATCCACTTTATTGTAATAGAATTGAAATATATAAAATATTACGAAAAACTGACTTTATGTCGATTCCGAATTTTCAAAGTTTATTACAACTTAGAATTTTTTAGGCTTTTAAATTATTTTTTAAAAAACTTCAAGAGTTTGCAAAAATATATAATCAAAATAAAATCATGAAAATCACAAATCATAAATAAAATCCTAAATAGATTGAATTTTCTAAATTTTTTTTTCTGTATGAGAAAAAATCTTTTTAAACTTTTATAATTCTAGCAATTTAACAAAATTAGAAAAAGAACACCAACTATTACTGAAATCAGTTGAATCTACAATACAATTAAATAAACGTTTACAAACAGTGGGACTATGTACGTACGCTATTTATACGAAAAAGAATCAAGAAATTACAGAACTACAAAAACAGTTAATTTTGAACAGTCGAGCAAATGTTCAAGCAATTCATGCATCTAATACTTTTAGAAAAAGATTTAAGGCAAAGGTAATGTTTTAATCGATATTTATTTATTACACAATCTTATTAAAATTTTATGGATTATGGTATGTGTATGTGTATGTGTGTGTGTGCGCGCGCGTAAGCATGTATATTGCTGAAAGGAATCGTATGAAAACAATTATCAACTTAAAAAGTTTTGATAACTAACAGAAATTTCAATATAAAAACCCAAAAAAATAAATTGTAATTATTAACATTGTACAAGTAAAACAACTTTTTAAAATTTTTTAGTAAATAAACTTTCAATATTTATAGTACATAAATAAGTATTAATAATATAATATGAAATTTAAAAATAAATTACGGAACTGTTAATTTTAACTATCCAAATTTGTATTTAAAATATTTATTTTGATACTAATGAATTCATAATAATTTTTTATTTATTTAAAAATGAAGTACGTATTATAATTCATTCAGTATTACATCTCGTTAAGATAGAAACATTTTCGTATAAAAATAAAAATATAACAACGGTTTAAATTTGTATGAAGTATATAAAAAAAATTTTGATATAGTTTTAAAATCATTAAAATCCTTTCTTTTTGTAAATCTTTGTTTGAAAATGCTATAATTCCTCAATTACTATACTTTTAGATTATTAGAATATATTTTTCTTCGTATAAGTTCGATTAGTCGATTTTCTTATCGCAATAAGCACTAGAATAGATTTTAAACATTTAAAATTTAGCAAAATAAAAATTTTATCCCATATCAGACCTTGAAAATACAGATGACACAAATAAAAACTCATATTATTTGCTATGTGCTACTTATGATTTTGTAAATATATAAATTTATAACTACGTATAAAATTAAATTATACTTTAATTTACAGGATGTCTTAGAACAAATGTGTATAGATACAGAAAAGGATATTGAAGCTGACAAGGAAATGGAAGCTTTTTTTGACTGAATTAATAAATCATAATTGTTAGAATGTTATTTTAAAATTAACAGGATTTGGAAGGTATACTATTAATAAACACATACACCCATACAAAAACATTTAGGATTAATATAAAATGTATTATAATAGTCGTTCGTATATTCAGATTCGAATCAAAACAAATTGAATAATTAAAATGCAAAATCGATAAGAATACGCGAGCCGTGACAACAAGCAGATGTTATAAATTTTTTGTTATATAGGTCCTCTGTACATACATAAGTCGACTTACACTTGTAACATAAACTCTTTCGTGTAACATAAAAATCTTCTCATCTTGTACATATCGGATGTTGCAAAACTATAAAAAATCCCCACCCTCTCCCATAAGACGAAGTAATAAACATACGATATTTTTTGTCCGTCATCCATCACATGAAATACCCAGTCATGTTTTGCAATATTTACTTTTTTTTGATTAATAAACGTGCTAAAATTACCTCATCATTGTTTAGATATCATGTTAAATTCGTGAAAAAGCTATTAATCAACAACAATGTAAAAAATGATTGTGGTCGGTGCCTGGCCTTACTTAGTTATTGTTTACAACCCTCTCCTTTGGATTTCAGTACACTAATGAGGTATAGATATGAAGTTTTTTAAAGGCATTGCATTAATTATTGCTCGCAGTTCTTTTTCTTATTTTTACTTTGTATACCTCATTTATATACATGGAAATCAGGGGAGAAACAGTTTAAATGAATATTCGTGCACATAGTGGCGAGAAAAGAAAACAAAGCTCTTTGTTAAAAAACATGTTAATGCAACACAAAATATTTTATTCGTAAATTGCATCACATCATTGAGCTTTTTTTATTTACTAATGACTGCAACCTGACTTGCACAGTTCTACAACAATTGTATAAGAATTAAAAACATTTAAAAGTTTTTGTTCGTGTCTCTAAAACCATGTTTTCAAACTGTAGTGATTTGTCAATTACGCAGCCAAGTTTTAATCTAAAAGTTCGTGTACGTTTTTTTGTATCTAAAATAAAAAAACTTGCTTTATCTATTATATCAAATTCGATGAAAAAGAAAACACTATGAGTGGTTCAGCCTATGAAGTCAGTACAGTTCCTCCCCCAAAGTTTCCTATAGGAGAGTGTCGATTATTTGTATAATTTATAAAAACACCACCCAATTGACAAGATACATCCATCGTCAAGGAGTGACATCACAGAACTCCTTGGAGGGCAGATGCCCATTGCAAGTCTGCTCTTTGAAGAGAAATTTCGTTCGACAAAGAGAACGTAAGTAGACAGTAGTAGTAAACAAGTGGGCCTTAGTATCATGTAGTAGGTGGTTGAGGGGTCAGAGTATAGAACAGCGTGAAAATAGGCTTGGAGGTTTCCTTTGAGGTTCTATAGCTTTTAGTTGGTGACCTCCTCCTTTAGGTGGATTTGATGCCTCCTAAAATTAAATATACAAACTTTTAAAAATATATTCTTTCAAACAATATTAAAATAAGATAAAAAACTTTAATTTCTAAGATAATTCAAAAAGCTTATTTATAATCATTAATACAAATTCAAAATAAAACAAAATTTTAAAAATAAAATAAAAAAGATAGTAAAATTAATAAATATTAAGAAAAAAGTAAAGTTTATGATTTATTGTAAGAAAAGCATGATTGTAACAATATATAATATATTTTTGTTTTGAAATATTTTCATGAAAATCAATCTATTAAAATAAAATATCTTTATAAATCTTTTTTTAATCTTAACTTGTTTTTAGAAATGAAAATAAGAAGAAGTCAACATCAAATAAGTTGAAACAACAGAAATAGAAAACAAAATAAAAAATTTTCTAATAATACACAAGTAAATCAGCAAGCCTCACAATATTAATCATAAAAACATTCATTAAACATTCAAAAAAGTATTATTATTGATAGAGATAATTAAAATAATCTGTGCACAAATAAATAAGTAAATGAACAAATGAACATTAATAAAATTTTGCAAACATATTTAATTATGGTTAGTTATGGAAATAATAAAATGAAAATGATATGTTGTTAGTGTAAAAACTGATTATCCAAGCTATTATGATACTTAATAAATTATTCTTAAACCAATTACTAATGTCAGTAGTACAATTGCCAATGAAGTTGACTATAGATTTAGTAATTCTAATAGACGGGAAGAAAAACAAATCAATCTAAAAATAAGCTGCTTTTTGTCAGGTGCTACCTTTCACAATACTACAAAATCATTGTGCAAGTACAATAATAGCTTGAAGACATTATAAGGATGCAGTTGCAGTAAGTAAACACAGTGTGGGGATAGAGTTACCTTCTGCCAATATAGACCCGCACCATACGCAGAGAAAAAGAGGCATGACAAACAGAAATATTTGTTATTTCATACTGTTTTGTAGTGATATTATTGTTGGAGAATAAAAACATTAATTTCTAATGTAATAAAACAAATAATTTGGTTCTTTCTCTCTAGGTTCAAAAGGCATTATTTTACAGATTTTTTTTATACACAAATGACTTCAGTTTAATGGAACGACTAAGGATATATAATTAAAAGGACAACAGTTTCCTAGAATTTGAGTAGAAATGAATACTCCAACAAAGATGAAAATGAATGATTGTAGAGTTATCGAAGGGGAACAAAAGTGTTTAACTCACCAGTCGCTTTTCCATTTTTGCCTTAATATCCCGCGCTAGGGTAAAGAAGGCCTCCTCAACATTGATACTCGACTTAGCCGACGTCTCCATAAACTTGATGCCGTACTCAATAGCAAGAGCCTCTCCCCTTTCCTTCGACACCTGTCTTTTACTCGTCAATTCGCACTTATTACCTAGAAGCATCTTTTCTACGTCGGCCGATGCGTTTTCCTCGATGTTGCGAATCCAATTTTTTATATTCTCAAAGCTCTTCTCGTTCGTCACGTCGTACACGAGCATGATGCCCATGGCACCCCTATAGTACGCCGTCGTTATTGTGCGAAACCTTTCCTGTCCGGCTGTATCCCTAAAATTCAACATATTTAAAAGTTAGTATTTTAATATTTTTTCCAAGTTAACGAGACGGCGAGTAACTAAATAGAGTTTTCAAAATTCATCTACAAAATACGGACAATTCTTACATTTTTATATATACTAATACATTGACTTCGCTGTCCCCTTTAGACAATATTCAACGAAAATATTTTTGCAAAAATGTAGCTAGATGCCTAGTTACCGATAATTAGAGTAATTCAATCATATTATGATTTTCCGGCCATCGCAATATTTCTAAATCTACGCGACTCTGTTTTGGTAATGGGTTAATTATATATGTATTTCAAGTCCAACTAAGCTGCTGTATGTTTTCATATAACTATTATGTATTTTAGAATTAGTTAATAAAATATCGTCTGTATTATACACGAGCACCATTTTAAAAATATGTTGTATCGATTTGTTGTGATTAAAAAATATTTTTATCTTCTATATAATTTATGATAAAAAGTACTTAAAACTCAAAAGAACCTTAATTTTTTTATTGCTAAAATATTAAGATTTTTTTTCCCTCAAACAAAGATGATATAATACTTAAATATGTTTTTTAAAACACTAGCTAGATTCAACGCGCGTATTGGTTTTCTTCATTTTATTTATTTATTTATTTTGTTCTGATGTTATATGAGCACACGATCAAGTTAGTTTCAATCTAATATTTTCTATCAATCAGTTTAAATGAAATGATAATAATATAAATTTGATAAATATGATAACGACATTTTTCTTATACTATTTTATACTTGTAAACTCGAGAATTCAATCTTGAAAATTCAAACATATTATATTTTCCCGCCTATTCTGTATAGACCAATCAAAACTGTCTTATTGTGATGACAGATTTCATCCATCATTTTTTTAAGAGAAAAGAAGAGAAGATAGTTAGATTCAACGCGCTACGCGCGTATTGGTTTTCATTATTTTATTTTTTTTTTTTGAGATTATGAGCACACGATTAATTTAGTTATAATTTAAAAGTTTCTGTCAAGCAATTTAAATTAAACGATAATTACACGATATTTTAATTATTCAGTTTTAAAAATTTATAAACTCACGAATTTAATCTTGAAAATTCAAACATATTAGATTTTCGCGCCTATTTTGTATAGACCAATCTAATGAGTCTACAACAACCAATCAAAACTGTCTTATTGTGATGACAGATTTCATCCATCACTTTTTTATGAGAAAAAAAAATAGCTAATAGCTAACTAGCTAAATTCAACGCGCTTCGCGCGTATTGGTTTTCATTATTTTGTTTATTTTTTTTTTCTTTTTTTGAGATTATTAGATAGTACACGATCAATTTGGTTTCAATTTAAAAATTTCTGTCAATCACTATTAATTAAACGATAATAACATAAATTCGATAAATATGACAATGAAATTGTTCTTATACCATTTTAATTATTCAGTTTTAAATATTAATAAATTCGAGAATTTACTCTTGAAAATTCAAACATATTAGATTTTTGCGCCTATTCTGTATAAACCAATCAAATGAGTCTATACAACAACCAATCAAAACAGTCTTATTGTGATGACAGATTTCATCCATCACTTTTTTAAGAGAAAAGAAGAAAGAGAAGAAGATTAAAAACTAATGTGAACTTGACGAATCTAATGAAAATTAAAGTATCCAATTTTTACTTATTTTATTGAATATTTAACTTTTCCCATATCACTCGGCGTCGAATTTTTAAATAATGATTTTACAAAACTTGAAAATAAATTTCAATAATGAGAAATTCGACGTAGAAATCTATAATTGACTTCCGCAGTCCCTTAAACTTCCTTCATTTTACGAAATGCTTCAGTTTGAGAAAATTGTCATTTTCTGCATCTTATATTCATTCGTTTTTTATAAACCGGTGATGAATAAATATGCGCCGAAAAAAATAGGAAAACATCCAGACAATGTATAAAATCGAAAAATTAAAAGAGAAAAATTTTCTAAAAATAGGTAAATTTTTCTAGTCAATGTAATTAATTTTTAAAATATTTTTGTATCATCTCTCTTTTGACTAGAAAAACTGTAGAAGATCGTTAATTAAAACGTAGCACTAGAAATATTTATTTCCGTTGTTATCTGAATTAATAATTTTGAAACTCACCATATCTGTAATTTGATTTTCTTGCCGTCGAGTTCTATTGTGCGTATTTTGAAATCAATTCCTGCAACGTAAAGAAAACAGTCATTATTACTGTATAGTGATCGATATCAAATGATATATTAAAAGAAGTAGAAAAAGACTAAGCATCGATGTCGAAAGAGGCAAAGGTGAAGGATGGGGGATGTCGGCTAATTAACGTATCTGGTCTGGACTTTGCCTCACGTATTATAGTACAGAAAGCGAGCACCATACGCATCAGGGAGCTCGAGCCATGATGAGTCAGACGCGCGCCTCGCGAAGAAAATTACGCGAATTCGCAATGCGTAAGCTCTCCGCTGTACCAGTTCAGATCACTTATATACATAACATTATATATAACCTCGTCATTGCAGTTTTTCTCTTTTTTCTTTTGTTTCCAGAGTTAGTCTATTCTTCCGAAGCAGCGAGATATAACTATTTCATGATTCGCAGAGATCTCTCAAATTTACTTTTAAAGAGCCTTAATTTTGGCCTTAAAGTTGGCTTTGTCGTCATAATTTTTCTTTGATTTACTGAGTAATAAGCAAGAGGCATGTATAAACGAGATTAAAGAAGTACCGACGCAATTGGCCGTATTTCTATACGGGGAAATAAACAATTTTTTTTGTAAAATTACAAATTTTGGTTAAAAATGTAAAGTAAAATTACTATACATAAATCAACTTATGATATATGATGTATGAAAATCATAAAAATAATAATCTTATTTCTTGTCAAATACTAATTATGTTATTGAAACGAAAAGCAGGATAAGTCATTCCATGAATATATTTACTAAATAATTAGAGGACTAGGAAACTAGGCAACGCGGGAGATTAGGTATAGGAATGTTTCCGTTTAGTGCCTCTGCATTCAATCGACACTGTGTCATGACGCGGTGGCACGCAACAGATTTCTCGCGGATTTTCGCGCCACGCGTCATCGTCACTCCATTGCATTATCAAAGTGCGTAAGTAAATCCGCGGTAGCTTGGAAATCATGACAGAGAGTTCCAAAGTCGTCGAAAGGACGAGGCGTATGAGTATACACAGTAGTCTCTTTGTTTATCTTTTTTTCTAGACACGCGCGGCGTGTTCAGTGCTCAGAGCCGAGATCGGAGACAAGAAGGCAAGCCGAGTCAACGGGTGATAGACTCTCGACACACCCAACAATGAACGGCGACGGCACATTAAGCGAGTATAATGAAATGATATTTCGACTGCCGCTATTTCTTCTTTATATTCAAGGTAAAGTACACTTCGATGACAAAGATAATGCACAGCAGAATCATAGATCTCGAGCCGTGCGCGCTTCGCTTAAGCAAGTTGCATCCCTAAATGAATAATTTATTTGAATTTTATATAATTTGGTACGTTATTAGATTATATTGCTAAAACGTTCCTACTAAAATTTCTCGAAGCTAGTTGGAATAGGAGGAAAGATGCTAAAGAATTCCTTTTGATAAGTTTAAGAAGACGTCTCATGGACAATTCAACATTTTGTGTCTGGCCACATCATGCACGGTAATTATTGATCAAGCGGATCTGACACTTCTTTAACTAATAAATGAATTCTGTACGAAAACGCATATACCTTTAAAATTAACCTTGATTCATTGCTAAAGGACTGCCAATAAATGTGTTAGTTGTATACCATATCAATACCTCTTACAGACTAATAAGATCGAGTTTTTAATTTAACGCCTTTTGAACCTACTTGTTAATTTCACTAGTCAAGTGTAAGCTATAAGCAGTGGCTGTTTTGAATACTGTTGTCAAAGGATAGAACTCCCTTAAACGGATTAGGAGAATGTAATTAGCGGCGAGGAAGGAGAAGGAATTGCCACATCTCAAGTATAACACTACCTGCTACTATTATCTCAAGATTATGTCAGCAAAGAAGCTCTGACACAACGCAATAGTAATATGACTATTCAATATAAATTTCTTTATCGCATTACAGATAAAGCTCAATCTACTTAATAATTCACACTAACACTTTATATTGATAATATATTGCGAAAAATTGATGTTTTTAACGTAAAAGATTTTTATATTTTCTACTTGTTGTCGGATCATTTGATAAAAAAAATGGGTTCGCTTAGTGTGCGTGTGTTTTTCGTTAATCACCGATGTTCGCACATGATATCGGAGTCAAATAATGACATAGGTACCTGATCAGTTATATCACATGATAGCTGATGAAGGCTGATCGAATTTTTGGACTGACCATACTGTACACACTTTCCTAATTAATTTTCTAGACTTCAACGTCGTACTGATTAATCGGCTGCTTTATTCCTCGACGTCATTATTCAAATGCCACTATGCATGAATGTATGTAAGTATTACGTTGCCGCGCGAACGAACGCGTGATGAGGTGATCTTTTCGAGCCACTGTTTCTTCGGCATATACTTACAGCACAAGAAAAAAAAATGCAAATGCATAAGTAGCGTTTTTGTTTCAATTAAATAAAAAGACTAGACGAAATGGCAACTATAGAACGCGATTTATTAATCAATCGAAAAATTATAGACAAGCTTTTCTGAACAAAAGAGTGGAATTTTCTAAATAAATAATTTTAAAATGAAAAATAGTGTTATAGTAATTCATAATTAGATTTGCATTTCGTTCTACAGAGACTGTGTGCGTGAGACGTGCACGCGCGCCTGCGTGCCTGTGTAGTTAATGTTAAATAATATTAACTACACTGATTCATAACTTCAATTAATTTTTAATTTCAAAATCATCTAAATCATCCATTGTTTTAAATAAGTTAATAATCATTAAATATTAGAAATAAAAAATAATTAAAAATATGAAAATCTGGATAAACATATAATTCCATGCTTATATTTTTATATTCCTTCAATGTTGATTAATGTTCTTGGTATGTATATGATTATACTTTGGAACTGAAATATTTCTGTGAATCAAGAAAAGAAGAATCTATATCTGGACAAGCAGCTGCAAGTGTTTTAAGTGGCTTGAAAATACTAATGGATACTTTGACATTCCATTTTTAATTTTACATATCTGCCTATCAACAAATATAGAGTAATGGGAATAATTTTATAAAAATTATCTAGCCAGATTTTAATTAGGGTCAGTTGAATTAAATTTCACAAAAAATTACATAAAACATATCATTACTAGATATCATTAGTCTGCTGCTATTTACATTAGTCATCAATGACACCAGCTATTTTTTCAATCAAGGTTTTTGTTCTTGTCTCATTTTTTAGAATCACTATATTTTGCAGAATTTAATTGTTATATTAAAGAATACATCTAAAGAGACCTTAAAATTTCATGAAATAATCACCAAGTGTCTTTATCATACTGATTATCATAAATGATCAATTTTATTTGTTCACTTTTAAAAATTGATGTAATAGAAAAATTTCGAAAGGTAATAAAGTATATATTGGCCAACATGTGTTTGTACATTGAAAATATTTAATATACATAGCCACTCAATTGTTTACATAATAATGTGAATAAAAAAATTAGACATTGAACCACCTTCACCCTATGTTACACTTGCTAAACTGTCTGATATTTTAAGTAACTTTGTCATGTATGAAAGAACAATCAGCTATCTGTAGGTACTAAACAATGACAATAACGCAAGCAAAGAGGTATAGCGGTTACCCTAACCTAGATGAGTGCAACTCAGAAACGACAACACGGATGTTTCTTCATCGAGCGGCTGACCGTCTATACCTAGTAACCCGCGCAAAGTTACAATTCATTTTCGACGGATGTTCTCCGAGAGAGAAAGAGAGAAGGGTGGGAGTGAATGAGCGAGAGAGATAGAGCAAGACAAGGTCTCCAAGGACGTCGTCATCGCGAACATCGCGGGTAGAAGAGAAAAGAAAAAGAGAGGAAAAGAAAGGCGAGGGCACTTATACGAAGGGATAGACAGATGGAGAAAGAGGGAAAGATAGAGAGAGATAGAGCGAGAGAGTAGAGGACACGTTACACTATTATGTACACAGAGAAAGCATGAATGTATGTATGCATGCGTGCGTGCGTGCGTGCGTGTGTGTATGTAGGTGCTTGTATGCATACGCACCGATTGTAGATATGAAGGTCGTGTTGAAGGCGTCCTCGGAGAAGCGAAAGAGGACGCAGGTTTTGCCGACGCCTGAGTCTCCGATGAGCAGCAGCTTGAACAGATAGTCGTAGGTCTTGGCCATCTCTGCGTTTCTGTTACTATACTCGTTCACACACGCACCGTTGTCGACTCTTGGCCGCAGGCAGCGTACTTATTATTATTTGCCTCTCGCTCGGCTTCGCTTGGCGCGCGGGCGCCAGGAGAGTTTGTCGCGCCTTATTGCTACGTGGGATGGATTGCGAGAAGTACACGCGCAGCCCGCCTCTCTGACTCTACTTTCCTAGTGCGAGACAACAGCGCGATGTGTCCCTGCCCTCTTCTACCTGCGAGAGGATGGGCCGATGAGGACGACTGCCGAGTGCTGCCACTGCGCTCACGGCTCACGACGACGTCGAGGGCGGCCAGCTGTTGCGGCGACTACAACTGTCGTCTCTCTCTCTCTCTCTCTCGCTCTCTCTCTCTCTCTCGCTCTCTCTCTCTCTCTCTCTCTCTCTCTCTCTCTCTCCCCTTCCAATCTACTCTTTGTACTCTCCTTTTAGCCGCTCGTCTTCCGTCTCGCTCGCTCGCACGCGAGTCCCGCAGCTACGGGCGGGCGGTGTACTCCTGCGTCGCGCAGAGTTATATATACGTGTGCAGCGCGCGCTATCGCCGATCTTGCTATCTCCTCCTGAGGCCGTTGCTGCTACTGTTGCTGATGCCTGTCTCTCCTTCGGCCCCGTTCGCACGAGCGCGGTGCACATACGCCGCGGTGACAACACTCTCGGCCTCGGCTGCAACGGACACGCCACACTCTCGACTTCTGCTCTGCTGCTGCTGATGCACGAGGCTCCTTCGCTCTCGCAGCGAGAGCGCTTAGTCACTAACGCGATTCCTCTTCGAGCTATGACTGTGACTGTGACTCCTCGCGCCAGCTCGCCTCGCAGTACCGACGTCGTCTCTCTCTTTCTTTTTCACTCCGACAGGCTACGCCAACCCAACGGGCCTTCTATATCTCCGTCTTCTTCTTTTGCACGCAAGCGATCCTGAGCGCCTGCTTCGCACTACAACGTAATATCGTCTCGGCGCACAGAGAGCTGATATGTTCGAGGGAGAGAGGGAGGAAAGGGGAGCAACGTGCGGCCACAAGCGCGCGAGAGTGCGAGGTTACCTATCAGACTGATATGCTTGTGTGGCTATCGCGTGTACCTATGTATGTAATTTCTCTCTCAAGTCTCGCGCACTCTATAGTCCACAGAGCTCGACGCGCGATGCGCCTGTCCGTTGTCTGCTTATCCGGATCGGAACTCGAACTTATTTGTTTTTATTAGTTCCTCGAGGCTTTGCCTACAATCAGGCATCTACTTATTTGCATTCTGCACGACAATTTCAGATAATAACTCATCAATCGCCTATACTATACACGCTCGTTTCATCGTTGTTTTGTTAGTATCGTGAACCACAAACATTTTTGTCGATAATATATATTATACGTACTTGCAATCTGTTGAAGTTATTTTCATTCCTTTGCAGCTTTTTGTTGTGGTCAAACTGAGTAGCGCATTATTTAAACTATAACAAAATAAAAAGCATTTACAGTATTTATTATGAAATTAAAATGTTAAATCTTTCAGTTTTGCAGAAAATTAAAAATTATTAATATAAAACTCTGATCCAAGTTATTAATTTAAGAAGCTTTGAAATGTATGTACAATCTGTAATGCTGCCCGATAAAGAATATTCGGTCTTCGGTGTTCTATTTGCAGCATAAAAAAATTTAAAGCACATATATATGTGTGTGTGTGTGTTGTGTGCCGGAAGCCCGTTGAAGGTTCAAATTCTTCGAGTACTTATCGTTATCATTTCGGTCAGTCTGCTGCATAAAGCATACACGTCCAAAAATAAATACATTATATATTTATATATGAATAATGCTATTCGTACAACAGAAATATACATTATTAATTTAGAGTACAAGTTCCAAAACACCATGTGATGTTTGTCTTTTTTATATCTCTATACTGACTAAAAAAATTATGTCCCGTTATATGTGTAATATTTATATATTTTGTGTACACAAATCTGTCGTACACACTGCAGATAGTGACATATTTATCCATAATTTTTAATTATTACAAATATATAATTTGTTATTTTTATTTATATCATAACCTTTGAAAAATAAATACTAAAAAAGCAGTTTCTTGTATAATACAAAATTATGTTTAGTAAACGCTAGATCTTGATCTATATACTTATAAGTATTTATATAAATAAGAAGGCAAGTAAGCAGTAAGCTATATATAGCTTTATCGTGGTAAAGTTGTATTAAACGCGGTATCGGCTAGGGTTGCAAACTTTCCAGAAGAAAATGTTCCAATGACACTCGTACGATGTCATATACAGTGATATGCCCATATATATGTTTTTTCGTACTATCGCCATCCGTTTAGACATGTTATCACTATACAGGCATGTGGATAATAATTCTATATATTTTTTCCCCTAAAATTCAATCAACAAAATTTTCCATTACCAAAATTTTAAATAAAAATACAAATACGCTCTAACGTATCGCATATTGACAAGGCTTTTCGTTCAAACTCGCGCGACAAGTAATAAGTACCCTGCATGGTTGCATCGGAGGTCGTTCCACAAAACGTACGTAAGAGAGAGAACGCGTCACAAATCTCGAATGATAGCTTTGCCACGACTCCACGAGTCCCCGACTAACAACAGCTGATTCGTCAAAGTGCATCAGCGTCGTCAGTGTGAGTTACGCTACATTGGCTCCCGTGTGTCTATTCATCGAGGTAAGAAACTCGTTGATTTATTCTAAATCAACGTCTGAACGGAAGCCATTTAAACGTTGCTCTTCTTTCGTTGATATAGGCATATAGTTTGAAAAACTATGAGCACTGACGTGTCACACTGACGTAATTAATGATAGGAGGGATGGCAGTCTGCTAGAATGTCCACGTATGTGTTGACGTTTGGTGAACCCACTGATCGCCGGCTATGTAACGGAAAACAAAGTGTGATAAGTAAAACGTCAAGAAAATGAAGGTAGCCCATGCTGTGGCCACAGCACTGCTGCTTGCAGTGGCTCTGCAAGCAGGAGCAGATACTGAGGATACAGTCAAACTGGAGCAGAAACAGGATGATTCTCAGGATGTTAGTCCCCAGGCCAAATCTAGTGAAGATTCTGAGGAGGAAATTGTTCCCGAAGACTTGGAAACTATCATTGAGCAGCTCAGAGAGATAACAGCTCTTCGTAATACTATTAGTTCACTACTGCCACCTGCAGATCCTTATAAACGTGATAAAACAATTAAGCAGGAAAAGATCAAAAGCGAAAATGAGGAGGAAAATCCTTTAGCGGAAGGTGCTTTAAAAGAATCAATAATTGCATGGAGAAAAATGATACAACCTCAATTAGATAGCAAGATAGATTCTCTAATGGAGCAAATGTCATTATCTGAGGAAGAGGAAATTGAAGGCTGGGAAGAAGAAAAACTTGACGGGGAAATTCCTGAAGAAACACAGCAGCCACTTACACCACAAGAGCAAGAAGGTCAACTTTTCATTATAATTGATATTATATGTATTTACTTATAAAAGTATATCAAAGAAATTATTTTTTAATGGATACTTTATATTTGTTAGAGCTGAAATTATCAGAAATTTAACTTAATATTTAAAACTATTAATATTTTAATCTTATACAATTATTAAAGTACAATAAGAATAAGGATTCAAAGTCATTTAGTAAAATTTTTATTATAAATTAAAATAGAATTTTTAAAATATACAAAAATAAATTAAGAAAATGGTTTTTAATTTACAGCTGAAGAATTGTTTGAAGAAGCAAAGAGTCTTTTAAATGCAACACGTGTAAATAAAGCTGATGCATATAAATTACTTGCTGCTGCAGCAACCTTAGGTCACAAAGAAGCTCGCTCTATGCTGGCATGGGCTCAGCTACTTGGAACACATATCGGATCATCATCAGCTCGGTCATCTAGTCAAGATATACCAGCAGCTTTACAAACTTTCAACGAACTGGCTGAGACTGGATTGCCTTCAGCTCATATGGTTGATATTATATTTTTGAGTTATCTTATTTTAAAAAATGTTTTTGATTACAATAGATTTCTGAGCTTGCATAAAATTTGTAATATTACTTTTCATAACTTCTGTTTTATTATTATTTGCTATCCTGATGTCTCTTGTAAAAAAATTTTTTTTAGAATCATATTAGTCAATATTTTACATTTTTTAATTAATATATATATTTTAGGGCATGGGATTTTTATATGCAACAGGACTTGGCGGAGTAAATGCTTCACAAGCTAAGGCCCTCTTACATTATACTATGGCAGCACTAGGAGGAGATGTGCGTGCCCAAATGGTTATGGGTTATCGCTATTGGGCTGGTATAACAGTACAAGCATCCTGTGAAAAAGCATTAGATTTTTATAGAAAAGTAGCTAATAAGGTTGCTGAAGAAGTATCATTAAGTGGAGGTCCAGTAGTTCAACGTGTGAGACTTCTTGATGAACATGAAAATCCTAATTATAGTTCAGGAATTTTTGATCAAGACTTAATAGAATATTATCAGTTACTTGCTGAAAAAGGTGATATTCAAGCTCAAGTTGGTTTAGGACAACTTCATTATCAAGGAGGAAGAGGTGTACCTATTGATCACCAACGAGCTCTTCATTATTTTCAAAGTGCTGCTGATGCTGGTAATCCAGTTGCCATGGCCTTTTTAGGCAAAGTAAGCTGATTAAACCAAATATGAAACACATTTTAGTTACTTCAATAGTATTTTAGCAGGTTCAGTTCTATATGATCCATATAACTTACAAGTGTTATGTTAAAGATTTTTATTGGACATGAGTGCACACACACACACACACACACACACACACACACACACACACACACACACACACACACGCACAAACAC
>JAYJLV010000011.1:25899383-25923328 GCA_036873485.1 Torymus texanus | reverse complement strand
TTTCAGGTAAAAGTTTTAGGATTTTTCCTGATGGTGACCTTAACTTTGACCTTGACCGTGATTAAAAAAAAAAAAAATAAACTTTTACCTGAAACAGTTTTTCCGAAAATGCATTCCCGCCGAGTTATCGTGCCGTCCCGGGACTTTTGACACACCCTGTATATAGACATATATGATTACATTTCTATGCATTAATACATATCCACATACGGTGATGTACGGTCGGTATTCATAGTTGTAAATGATGCTCTACAACTATGGATGTATATGGATATGTATGAACGACAACTACTAAAGTATTATATATTTCCATATATAACCATGTATGTCGTGTACGACTATACTTGCTTGTATATACATTTATTTTTACATATCGTATAATTATATATGTCCATGCAGATTTGTATATGAATATGTATTACCATGTATAAATCATTTTTTTTCGTGCTAATATAGAGATCATAATATAAATCTGTAAACAAAAAGAAAAAAAAAACAAATTGAATCATATTATGTTTCGGAGCAATATGTATCAACCAGATAAGCCACATATAAGAGTATACATTTTTCCTGTCCGATTGTCCGGTACCTGCATCAAAATACTTAAGATATAAACATGTAGAATATATCTGTGGCTTCGAGGCATAACCACATAAGTCCACTTTTCAAGTTTCTGGGAAAAAAGAGTTTTAATGTTTAAACTTATGTGTAAGATGGGAAGAAAAGAGATACTGTACTAGTCAATTGATGCATTCAAAACACATATTTATACGGTGGTTTCAACAGGTTATACATTTTCTGATGCGTTCAAAACGAGTAAGAACTCAACAAAAGTATCGACTTATGTCGTTATATCGGGAACTATGGACTTATCTAATAAAGCTGTTCTAGTTCATTTTGGAACATATTCTTTAATTGAATTATGAAACTGATCAATAAATTATAAAATTAACAATTGTTCAACGAATTTTTATTACTTAATAAAACTGACACTCGTAGGGAATATTTCGCGAGTCTTATTTTGTACAAAATAATTAAGATGCATGCGCCAGAATATTTATCGGACAATTTTCAAAAACACATCCAGCGGAGATCCTGTATAGAGGCGAGGTGAAGGAATTGACCGTTCGGCGTACGCGCACAACTAAATGTTATCACTCCTTTTATGTATACGGAGCGCGTCTCTGGAACAGGCTTCCCTCATCGGTATAAGAAATCTGCCTAGCTACAGCAGATTCCGAACAGCAGTGCGGGAACATCTAATAACTTTTGACTAGTCCACAACACACACTATTGGGACAATAATTATTTTATTATGTATTTATTTCCTTGTATTATTTATAACTTTTTTCTGTCCCATATACTAATTTAAAAGAGTGAGTGTATTTATTGTATGTATGAGCGCGAGAATAAGACTACAATATTTTCTGCAGGACTTTTAATTATTGACGAACGGATTTTATTCTTGTTTTTACAATATTGCGGACTTAATTGACGATTTATATTAATGACAAAATGATTTCATTCTTGTGACTTAGATATAATAGCTTTCTCTGTAAGAGCAACGTTTGACTTATTCCACGGAATATTTATTTTACGTACAATGTAACTGATGCCTGCGATATATTCGAATGTGCAATACCCAAAATGTGATTTATATACCTTAAGATTATTGATAATTCAGAGAGTTTTACATGTATTCTATTTTTGTAAACATACAAAATAAAAAGCTATTCTATTCTATTCTATTCTATTCTATTCTATTCTATTCTATTCTATCAAGAAAAATCCTATTTTCGTGAAATTTCTATTAAATTTACGATCATTTAGCACAATGCACATGTTAAACAGCGCAGAATTTTGAAAACTCTCGAAATTTTATCTAGTTATTGTACATGTTTTATATAAAATCATGTTTATATTCAATTAGAATAGATAAAATACATCACAACTAGAATAAACAATAAAATGATATGGACTTATGTGGTTACGCTTTGGGTATATCGCAGCTTTAGGGCAATATTTTTGCTACTACTGACAGTCTTAAATGGAAAAGAGCTATTTGAAGATACGGAATCTAAGGTTTTCTCAATTTTCAGAAAAAGTGACTGGTAACATTTAGTATGTACACGATATCAATATTGTGGATATGTGTGTGATACGCGAGATATTATATCGACTATCCATTTTGCCCTGGTCTCTCCTACACGTTTTGGCATGAGCCATAAAGTCAACCGGCTAGCAGAGATCGCAACAGTCTCTACGCGCGCGATATTCCACCAACTCACCTACGTCATCACGCCGTCATTGCGTAATCTCAGGGCTCTCTCTCCTCCCCACCTCCTCCTGCTTCCACGCGCCTCCTTTCTTCCAGGCGCTCGGGGACCGAAAGCTCTCTTCTGTACGATCGCACGAAAATTGTGTTACGAGAGAGAGAGAGAGAGCGAGTGCGAGGGAAAGCGGGAAAATCGAGGGAGGAAATATTACGAACGCGCCCGCAGAAAACGAAAGACAATTTAGCAGCTGCTGGAGGAGCTTGCCACGCGAGCATGTAAGCCAGAGAAATGGAATATGAATTACATAAGTATTACAAATTTATTTTTCCCTGTCTGCGGGATCGCGTTTCGTAACAGAATTCATACGTTTCTGATCTTAGCCGTTGCAAGGCTTTTTTCAAACAATTGTTGTTCGATTCCATCCAGTTTCTTATCTCACTCAATTTCATCATATCTTTAATAAGTTAATTTTTTAATATCTACAGATAGGCAGGAATTAAACAAAATCGTTGTGTCGAAGAAACTACAGCGAGGCGAGTAGCTAAGTGTAAGCTATATAACACGTATTGGCAAAAAACGATTACGCAATCTGCAATTTACGCACCAAGTATCTCGACATATAACGCTGAAAAGAAAATTTGAACACCTTGGTAAAAAATCGGAATAACATTGAAAAAAGAGTGCTATATTCCATATATTTATTCAGCTCGGGGCAACAGCGACAAAGTCAACTGCAAATTTGAGTGTATTTTGCCCCGTGTACAGTTAGCGTAGCGCAGGGAGAGAGAGAAAGAGAGGCTGCTTCCTCATGAACGGAGAAGAGGAATAAGAGGAGAAAGAGGGCGGGGAGAGAAAATGAGGAGCGCGCACTGCGTGGGAGTGCGAGAGAGAGCGAGCGAGTCGTACACGCGCTCCACGCCGAGAGACGAGTTTATCTCTAACTCGCGAGCGCGCGCTCGCACACACACCCAACACACGTTCACGAGTATACGCACGCACGTATATATGTATATAGATGAGGAGAGCATGGAATTTCCGGAGGAGGAGGGGACCGAGAGAGGAGTATAGCGCGCGTGCCGCGCCGCCGTTGTGTACTCCTACTAGTAGTAGTAGTAGTAGTAGTAGTAGTAGTAGTAGTAGTAGTAGTAGTAGTAGTAGTAGTAGTAGTAGTGGTAGTAGTAGTAGTAGTAGTAGTAGTAGTAGTAGTAGTAGATAGGAGTTGTGCAACGTATATGTGTAAAGCTAGATGGTGCTGCCTCCTGCGGGCGGCCAGTGAAAGCTCCGCACGTGGAGAGTTGATTACACGGGCGCGGACGTGTGTATGTGCGCGAGTGCTTGGATGTGTGTGTATGTGTGTGTACGAGAGAGGCGTAGGTGAGTCGAGGAGTCGCTCGACGAATCCCACGCTGTGTGTCTGCGTAGAAAGCAAGCCAGCCTATACCTATAGCTGCCTCCTACAATATACGCCTTCCCTTTTGACCTTTTTCTCTTCTCTTCTTTTTTTTATTTATACAGCAACTTTTATATGTTATTTGCTTAATACTGCTAATTGCTTCATTATTGGAAAATGATGGAGTTTTAATTTTATGAATAAACCGAACCTACTTTGTGCATTTGCCGATAATTCATTGTATTATACTCATTAATAACGAGTGCAGACATTTTTCATTACGTTATATATAGTATATGCTTGCGTAAAGTCCGACAAGGAAAGACAATTTTATATTTTCAAATATAAAGTTTCTTTAATTTTGAAGGTACCAAGTATAGTAATATAACTTGATGATGCTCTGATAATCGTATAATGTCTTGCTTTGCATCACTCAAAAGTTTACAATATTTATATCGATAGTCTTTATGTATATCCTTTGGTTGTTTACTTTTTTTTCATGAATAAGAGTACACATTTTGTTATACGTTAACTTGAACACAATGAGCTTGTCTGGTATAATGTACTTGGATATACATAGAAAAAATGATCAGACCGTGTGTAATGATTTTTATCGAAATAATAGCTGTTACGCAAACTAATAATAATACGCAGGATTATTATTCTACATTTAAGAATTAAAACAAGTAACGATTAACTGTTTTATCAAGACGAGAATATTGTGGATTCTCAATCTTTTTGTAATATATATAATTTGTTTGTAGGATAAGAGTCTAATATTATTAAAAATGCGTATTGATATAAACGAGCATATTCGTGCCGTAAATTTATGATATATAACGTGAAATAAAATTATTGAAAAAATCGAACATTTAACGTAAATATCCGCATGCCGGACCGGCATGTTTCATATATTCATGAATTTATACAGAGATTAATTGGAAAAAAGTAATCCGCTGCTTTGTCCATCACCACAATTCGCGACATATCAACTCTGCGGGATAGAGACGAAATAAGGTCCGCGAGTATCCAGTACATGCGTCTGTGTACAGCAGCAGCGAGTGTAGCGCAAAGTTATCTCTTGGCACTCGCGTTGTATAAGTAGCGAGCGGCGCGCTCGCGCGTGTTGTCAGCGCGAAGGCCGCGCCTGGAATGCGCTTATATCGCCGCGGTAAACGTGTGTGTGCACGCGCGCGCGGGCTTTTCGTCGTAGTACGATTCCCCTCTCCTTACAATCTCGTTCGCGCGTGCCCACGCGCTCCGCTTAAAGAATTCTCGCGTGCGATAAACCTCCTCGGTCCAATCCTCTCAGCTGATTTGCTACGTAAATAGTCGAAATCATCAATAGCTATCGGTACACGTTCCTGTTTGTTATGAAATATTTTTCCGTAATTGGAGCAAAAAGAACATTGCAAGACGAGGCGAGATGGCAATAGTTGAAAATTATTGCTCGCTCGTGGGGTACGAAATAAAGAGGAATGACATAATCAACAGGTGAAAAAGAAACGTTGGCAGTGCTCCGGGTCGCCTATTCTCTCGCAGCGCGTCGCGTACGTATGTATTTACTGACGGCGAGTGCCGGCTGGCTTGGCTGCTCGGGGGAAGCCCTAGAGCACGTGGCGATCAGTTTGTCACGCGGATCCCCGCGTATGTATATAAACGCGAGCGCGCGAGCGACGCATTGCCGGCGTGTTTACTATCTGTCTCGTCGCCTCTGTTCCTTCCGACCGCGTAATGCCAGATTTCCCTCTCCTCTCGCGCGTCAGGCGAATTCTTTTATGCTTCGCAGAGCAGCGAATTCCGAGCTCCATTTTTTCGTTACGTGGTAGCTCTACACAATACAATTTTATAAAGCCAAATAGAATAGTGTTTTATCGAATGCTTGCTAAACAACAACTGCAAAAAGTACATTATGCCGGAGCTGATGAGGGGAAGAGAGAATAAATGGAAAGTGCTCGTAGAAAAAGCAGATGAGAGGAAGAGAGAGGGAGGGAGAGTTATCCGTCACGTGCGAGCGCCGCGCGGCTACTGACACTCTCGAGTGCCGACTGCGCATCGCGGGGGATATCCGTGGAATCGGAGCGAGTGTGTATAGAAGAGGGCGAGTAGCCGGTGTCGATGCAGATAGGTAAAGTCGGCAGCGAGCGAGAGGGAGCACGTGCCGCCGGCGCCGAAAGCCCGCTAGTGGGAATCTAACTTATGCGCGGCACGTGATCTTCGCGAGAGGAGATAGCGGCCGGCCGAAGCATTTCTTGAGACGCCTCGCAGCACACGAGGGAGGGGATGAAGGGCGAGAATACTTCTCCGGGCTTTCCCCCCTCTCAGCAGCTCTCTTTTTGCGCGAAATCGCGTCGCACACGTGGCGCTGGAGGAGAGGCGCCCACCCGCGCCTCACGCCGATTGATAGACGCGCACGTGGGACACCGAGGGAGAGCCAGAGCCAGAGAAAGGGAGATGAATGAAAAGGAGTCGCGATCATTGTGAGTGTGTCCCACTCGGGGAGAGATGAATGCCCTCCCCAGCGCGCCTTCTGTGTACGTATGTAAGCGGAGGAGAGACACACACACACAGAGACCGCCCCACACTCTGCCACGTGGCTGTCGCTTCGCCTCTGCTTTTTCTACATTCCGGGTAAATAAATGAACTTGAACTTACGGATACGGTACTGCTCCAGAAAGACGTGTAGCGAATGATCGACGTACCTGCAAAAGAAAGTACGTTATTAAGACGGCAGTCGTGTGTGCGGTGAGTAAATCCGCGTCCAAACACAGTCGTAAATAAAAAATTTGACACCGAGGAAAGACGCGGAGCGCATCCTCGATAAAGATTGCCATATTTGCTGGGTCAATAAATGGGTGTTGATCTTAAATACGAAAGATCAACAATCATCTCTTCTCCTTCGGCCGCATGTAATTCAGCTGAAAGTGCACGTGTGCGCCGCCCCCTCGTTCTCCCTTCCCTCCGGCTCGTGTTTGTTCTAGCATTGCCGCGTGAGCGCGCGGGAAAGAGGGCAAACGTAGTACACGTAAGAGAGCAAAGACTCGTGTGTCACCTGTTGTCGCGCATACACAAATGGGCTTCATTCACGAGCCTCCTCGTCGATGCGCACACGTATGTACCCACACGCGCAGCAGCCGCGTGCTCCGCGCGCTTGGACCCTCGAGATTAGAATTCGCCAGCGTCGCGAGCTCGAGTGCCGGTGTGTGTGTATATATATATATATATATATATATATGTGTGTGTGTGTGTCTATGTGTATACAGGCCGGCGGCGTGCAGCTGCGCGAGCCTTTTAAAAATGCCGCGGGCGTACGCCCGGCGATTTCCACGTGCCCCGCCAACTGCTGCTACTGCTGCTGCTGTTTACATGACGTTGCGGAACTTTCGCGGCCGCGCAGCTCTGCTCTCTGTGCTTGCGCAAATATTTCTTTTTATCAACAAACTCCTTTTTCTTTGTCTTTTAACTTTCAATTACAGCTCTGAAAATGTCACGCCGACATTCTGTACTGTAAATACTATACTTTTCGAAAATAATCTATTTCGGATAATTTCTCAGGAATCGCATGTTGTACTAAAAAGAAAGACCATAAACAAATTCTAATTAAAGTAACTAGAGGAAATTTAGTTGAAACCTTGTGTATGCTTCTGGAAAAATGTTTAGAAGAAAACTGTTAAAGAGAATTAAATCAAGAGTGCATATTCAACTGAAAAAAGACAACGGACGAAAAATGAAATTAATCTTGGTCAGAGCTAAATAAAAAACTGACTAGCGACCCTGGAGTAGGTGTAGCCAATATGGAAACTTTTCAAATGATTTTTTTTATAAACAAGTAAAAATGATTTTAGGGATTTTTAAATAAATTACAAGACATATTTTAAAAATTTTTTAAATACTCATATATTTAATCAAGTTTTTCATATATCTTTACCTATTCTCTGTAACCTTTTATTTCTACTTAATGATAATCCACCTCTTCTCATTTTCTCAGAATTATGCCTCTGAGCGGGGCAAACCACGTGAAATAAATCGTAAGTAGGAAAAAATTCGATCTGGGATGTTCCGATGTATTGGAATAATTTCGGTTTGCATATCTAGGTTATATTCCATATGTTTCGATACCGAAACTATTATTTTACACCTTGAGCTCAGTTTGTTAGAAGGCAATCCAAAACTAAGTAACTAAACACAAAAAATAGTCGAAGATTAAAAACGGAGCATCCAAACCCCCGTCGAGTGCTGATGACTTAAAAATCATTTCAATGTCTAAAATTACTAGATGATTGAAAAATCAACCATATTTGGAGCATTCACGTTATTCGCCACTCCTGTCACACAAGTGTCTTTTTGCGTATCATTTAAAGGATTAACTTTGATGGTTATTCACCGAGGTAGCAACTGCACTGTCTGTCAAACCGGAGGTGCGATAACTTATTTATAATTAATTAGTTTTGTTTCCTTATTTTGATAATCAACTTTTTAAAGAGAAAGATCTCGATAATAAGTAAACACTTAGTTGTTTTGTTTCTTTAATTAGGTCGGAAGAACGTCATGACATATTAGAAGTTAAATGAAATGAGATGCGTGACATAACTGGTAAATCAGATTAGATCCGAATGAGTATATATACGTATAGGTTTCCCCGTAGCCTGGCTGGAACTGACCAGTTAGCGGAAAAGTCGTTAGAAATCCCGCATGCATCCATGTATAACGAGTGAGCCGTGCAACGACATTATCGACGACAAATGGCTTCATAAAAGCCTCCCGCTCGCTATACCACTTTTTGCGCGGTCACGTTCACGCGACTCATCGTCGCGGATGTAGTTCTTCGCGAGGTTGCGATCGATGCGTTCGATATGTGCATAGAGAGATAGAGTGAGAGAGAGAGATAGAGTGAGAGAGAGAGAGAGAGGTGGGGAGGCCGAACGTTAGGAGAGCACAGTTGACGTTTCGACGCTCAGTCGCGCGATGAATTTTGCATCGCGAGCACTGCTGCAAACCTCGCTCCCACCCACGCGCATAATTTTTTCATAGCTTTTATGTAGCTCGCAATCAGGCGCGGCTATAGGAAGAACTGCCGCAGCTGTAGCCTTTAGCAGAAGTATGAATACATAACGCGCTTCGCGAGCAAATTATGCATCGCTTGCTCTAATTCTTCTTTTGTTAAAGAATAACAACATTTATTACTCTAGTAAGATTAAATACAATAGCTATAGAAATAAAAGGTAACCCTTTGAGGATATACGATCTCTGAAAAGTTATCTCACTGTAATGTACCGACTGGAAAGTCGACGTCAGAAGCGCCGCAACGTGGAGAAAATTGAGTCAAGAGCGCAGAGTAGCGCTTAATGACCTGCCCACGATCACGTACACGTCCATTACGCAGATCATATTCTTAGTACAACAAGTCTATCGTTCGCTAATCCGCGCGTACGCTAACGCGTATTTATAGTCCTCGCTTGTGCGCTCATTGACGCCTTCGAAATCGTCTCTTTATACACACACATCACGCGCGCTCCTGCTCTCTCTCTCTCTCTCTCTCTCTCTCTCTCTCTCTCTCTTTCTCTCTCCCTCGTGCGACTGATTGCCGCAGCGTAACGTAAAACCTACGTCACGGCGAAACCCATCGGCTCTCTCCTCTCTGTACGTCATCTCTCGCGTTATGTATACACCGGTGTGTACGCACTGCTTCGCCTCGCGCGCGCGATATCGCCGATATCGATCGCCGCGGCTCTCGCGCGCGCACTTTTCACGGTCAAATCATCCGTGCCGCGCGCAGCGCATCGGACGTTTACCCGAGAGAGAGAGAGAGAGAGAGAGAGAGAGAGAGAGAGAGAGAGAGGCATGCGGCGCATTCGCTTTAGCCTAAACAATGCTTTACGAGCGTGGAAAATCGATCGCAAAGGGAGGAGAGTATATACGTGCGCATATATAGGAGGCGTTAAAGGAGAGGACAGCCAGCGATGTATATGTATGCATGCGGAGCGCGCGTCAGCTGTTGCTTCTTGTGCCCGCTCTTTGTGTATGCGATGTGCTCACGTACGCGATAAATGGAGAGCGAGCCACGTGCTCGCACGCTCTCCTCGTAGGCGAAAACACGTGACGAGAGCCGCGCTGTGTGCTGACGAGGCGGATCTCCTCGGCGTCGCTCGCGCCTCATCCGCGCAAATTTCTCTAATTACATCCATGCTCCAAAGAGATCTGCTGAAAGTTGCGCGTCAGCGAGGACAGACTCGGCCAAGTGCATCTGTTTGGCATTGAGCGAGAGAAGTCGATGACCAACTGACGAGTTCTAATGCACTCTTAGAATAGGCCGCGCTGCGCCGCTTGACTTCTTAATAACTGCCAGCCCACAACGGACCGTATCAATTACCGAGCCGAGTCCCCACTCTACGACTCCATCTCTATCTGTATTATAGCTTGTCCGATGATTATGCCGGCTAGAGTGAGGCGAATATTTGATTTGCCGCGCGATTATGCAAATGCCGGCCGGAGAGGAGTCACGTGCATCGATATAAAGTGTATTTGGCATTTGGAGGTCCTCGAACTGCACTTCGTAATCGAATGCATGAACCTCTGAAAGTTATTCTTTCGACTGCGAAAAGTTGGAAGACTTAGCAATTGGCGAGGCAAGGAAGAGAGCAGACATGGAACTGCAATCCGCGGCATGTATAGGGTTAAGGTCAGGGCGGGAAAGCCAGCAGCGGGGAATCCGGCGGGCCCGGTAACGGGAGAAAACGAGAGCGGATCGAATGTCGGCGCCGCAGCACGTGTCTTCTTTGCGGCTTGGCTGGCGCGTGCACTGTGTCAGTGCGGCTCTCCCAGTCAATGGCAGCTAGTGCGAGGATACGCACCTGTTTTCCGAGGGCTCCCGCCAAGACAGACACGGCGATGTGTACGCGCCGACCACAGCGGTGGCACGCGCCAGCCAGCCCGGCATTATATTCGCTCCGCTTCATTATTCGGAGCGAGAAGCGCATAAGCAGGGGGGAGAGAGAGAGAGAGAGAGAGAGAAAGTCTGCGAACTGCAGGTACTTATACCACTCGGTAGTGGCGCCGGAGGCGTGAAAACGGCCGCTTACCAGGGGGCCGTTTTGCGGGCACAATTAAAAGAGCGGCCTGCGAAAGCGATCGAGCCTGGCTGCGGCCTGCACCGAGCGAAGAAAGTGCAAATAGAGAAATTAGAGCCGCTCGGTCGATCCCTGTAATCTGCCTGGCCACCGAAATTCCATAATTGACGCGCACTCAAACTGATTATCCCCCAGATGTTCCGTGCGGAGGCCTAATTCGAGGCACGCGCCGCGCTCTCTGTGTGTACATCCACGTGGTATACACAAGGGGCATTGTTGTCGGCTCGGCCTCCCCTTCATCCCATTACCGAGTAAAAAGGGAAAAAGCGCGGCCGGCTTTACGACCCACATACCTATATATAGGCGGGAGAGGGAGAGAGGCCGGGCAACATCCATCTGAGAGGGAAGGAAGGAAGCGAGCCAAGTGCGTCGTCGCAGCAGGTTGTTTTCGTGCTATCTCTCTCTCTCTCCCCTCTCTCTCTCTCTCTCTCCAGGGGGATCGACGTGCCATTGAAATGCGAGAGGCATGAAATTTACCGGCGCCTCTCCGTCTCGCTTCCACTTATTACGCGCATTATGCGATGTGCATCTTTCTCTCTTTCTCTCTTTCCCCTCCATCATAGCGCCGATAAAGCGAGCGAGTTGCGAGCGAGTTGCGCGCCTACGCACTCACCTCCGCATCTCCCTTTTGTGCTGCGAGAGAGTTACACTCGCGTCTCGCCGAGCGATGCTTTCCCCGTTGCACGCGCTCGCGCGAGTTTCTCTCCGTACGGTGTCTATGCGCGTATATAACGGTCCCGTACGGAGCGTAGAGCCCGAGCGGTGGGCTGTTTACCGTTACGGCAGCGCACGCCGACCAAGAGAGAAGCGGCCGACGCCACAGGATTCGATATTCTTTTCACCGTGCCAAGGAGCTTCCTTCGATTTTACGTGCCTCTCTGCCTCCTCGTGGCAATTATCATCGACTTTGGCTATCGATAATTTTTAGAAATTTTAGCGACACTATTTCAATAGTATAACGGAAGCAGAAGCTTCTTATAGTACCGGCGTGTGGTATGACCATATAGCAGGTGGTGAAGAAAAATAGTTAAGACGTCACTGCTAATCCGACACATTCACGTAAATGCGGAACAATTGAAATGCAGCAGCAGCCGTGTAATGCACGCCATCTCTCTCTCTCTCTCTCTCTCTCTCTCTCTCTCTCTCTCTCCCGTCGCTTTATGCATTATAGCTCGCGGGTATATATGCAGAGTCGCATGCCCGGTGGACTTTTAATCGAGCGAGCCAGCCGCATGCGTCTCTCGCGAATCGTAAACAAAACAATGAATTGCATAAGCCAATACCACGTGCTTCTCGCTCGCCTTACACACATGCAGTCGTTGCTCTTCCCTCCACGCGTAATCAAGCGTTTCCGGGTTTCATTTATTAGTTTTACTTGTATCTTGAGGCGTATTCTATTTATAACTGATAACATTTTTATAGTGGTAGTAACTTAAATCTTTATTTGATAGTAGAAATATAACTTGAGACTTAACAAATGATATATATTATTTCAACTAATAAGATTAATTTATAAAAAGGATAAAGAATGTTCAACGGAAATGCCAATTTCTTCCAATTTAAAAAATTGTTCAATAAAACGAACACGTGTCCAAAAAAATTAGATCTATACAGCTTCCCAGAATAACCGAATAAGTTCACTTTTCGAGATTCCAAGAAAAACGGGTTTTAATGTTCAAACTCATATGTAAGATCGGGAGAAACGAGATGAGTCGCGATACTTGACTAGTCAATCGATACATTCAAAACACATATTTACACGCTGATTTCAACAGATTATATACATTTTCTGATGCGTTAAAAACGAGTAAGAACTCAACAAAAGTACTGTGGACTTATCCGATAGTGCGGTTCGCGTTTATTTTAGAGCGTATTCTTTAATTTAATTATGAAACGAGTGAAGAAAATTAGCAATTGTTCAATGAATTCTTGTAACTTATTCAAGAAATTTCTGTTTTTGTGACAATTCTATTAAATTTACGACCATTGTCTTGTATTTGTATATTGTACTAATATTGTAAAATTTTAAAATGTTTATAATTTTAAAGTGTATAGGAATTTTTTAAATAAACAAATAAATATATATTAACCATCATATTCACATTAAATTTGAATAGATCAAATAAATGATAACTACGATAAATGGAAAAAATTATGGACTTATCCGGTTATTCTGGACAGAAAATTTGAAAAATGGACTTATCTGGTTACGTTTTCGGTGAATTGTAGCTATTTACGGCCATATTTTTGCTACTACTAAAAGTGGTAAATGAAAAAGACCTGTTTTCAAAAAAAGTGGAGTTATTCGGTTATTCCGAGAAGCCACAGATTTGTATCATCAAAATATGATACTTTTCTTAAGAAATCGTATCACCTTGTTCGACTGATCTTATAAACGTGTTTATACATTATTATAGATAATAACATAAATCTGTGAAAATCATTACGTTCAAAGCTGCTTGTATTATATAAACAAAATAAAGAGGATATCCATTTTTCTGCTCGTTTTGTACGGTACGGACAAAAAATATTTTATAGAAATAAATAGAAAATATATTCTTATTCTTGTTATTGTAACAATAAGTTCTTAAATAGTCTTATGACATATGCAACCTTAATATGTTTTAAATATGAGTAAACAGAGAAGTTCAGAATGTACATAAATTCTTAGCTCGGTGAAGTCGTACGGTGACCCCGGCATATTTGTTTTTGTATATTACAGTCATGTAATCATCTCGAGTGAGTGAGATTTAGTTACTGATGACAAATTTGTTCATAACATGCATATGTTGATATATGATTATCTAGTTTATAGGTCATCTCTATTTGATAGAAAATAAAAGAAAAATGCCTGGCATTTTTTATATATAGCTCTAGTAATACCGAAATTGGCTTTGTCAAACGTTAAACTTAAAGTAGGAACTATTTAGTCTATAAAGGTCATAAATAAAAATTCGGTTTTTTCTTTCAAAAATATAAATAAATAAATATATAACCCTAAGCTTTGATTTACTGCCTTTTAGAAATTAAAAACTTATGTTTATTCCTCATAACATTTATTCAAATCAAAATTTTATAGAAATTTAATCATTTTTGCAAGAATAAATATCATAATATATATGACTTTTAAAGTATTTGGACATTTTTTCTTATTCCTGATACAATTGTAGTTTGACTGATACACGTTAGAGATGAAGAAAAAGAATATGTAAGATCGATAGTTTATTGGAAAATATGAATATTTGGCACGTAAGGAGAAGGGTCGAAGCGATCAGTTACATCATAGACGGTTGAACGGATAATTCAGCTGTGATACCGCAGGCCGTAAAAAAAGTCGCGTGAAAACACGAAGCAAAAAGCGCAGTAGCGCCTATAAATAAGGTCATGGAACCGAAAAACACGCAGATCGCGTAATAGGCGAGGGATGCGCTTGCGAACGTAAACACAGGCGTACACGTGCGCTCTCGTAAAACCAGGTGAAATGTGTGCGGTGAGCGTAGCGTAAATCGCGCGCGCGTAACGTCCGAGGCGGCGGCGGCGGAGCAGCAATCGTCGCGACGCGCGCATTGTTGTGCTCCGCTTTGCGTTCCACGTGCTCTTTTTTCGCCTCTCTTTCTCTCTCGCTCTTCGCTACATATATGCGCAGCGCGCGGTATTTATGAATGGCCACGCGACTCTGCTCGGTCTATTGACTGATCGCGTATCGATAACTCGCTCGCTCGCTTCTACGTAAACGTCCGGGCTGCCGGCGTCTTGCGTCCGTGTGTGCGTAAAGCACGTGTGCGGCGCGTGTGTGTGTGTGTGTGTGTGTATATATATATATATATATATATATATATGAGCTGGCGTTTATTGCGGATAAAAGAGGCGGAGGAGAGGAAAAGAATTTAGCGCCGCGATGGGTCAATGGCACGCACGTGCACGGTTATAGAGTTCGCGCGCATGCTGTTATTACGACGGTTACCCGAGCTCACATATAGCTGCACGCGCGCAGCCGATTAACTCGGCCGCTCTCCCTAGGAGCTCATTAATCGAGCTCGCCTGGCTTTTAAGGCCAAGCTGTGCTGTGCCTATACGTATGTGACTTTTAGCTTTGAACTCGGCCGTCAACTGATAAGCGATCGCGCGGACCCAGCGATCGATGCCTTTTAATACGACCGGTAAAGAGCTTTGCATCTCGGCTATCTCTTACGTAATTTTGCACAATGCTGTCACTTTATTACCGCCGACCTCAAATTCTAAACGTTCCCCCAAACCTTATCCGTCTCGTTAAATCATTAGAGTATTTAATCCTCATCCATTACTTTCTACGTTTCATTTAATTCTGGCCAACAGCTATTTAACCAAATCTGACGAGTATATAATAAGCTATATACAGAATCTTGTCTTTATTTACACGTCCTTTCATTCCTCGTTTATTAATGCGCTTAACTATAAACTACATGTTGACACTTTCCTTTTTTTTCTCATTATTTAATCTTTGACAAGAAATGGGAGATTATGCATAATTACCAAAGATTTTTATGTATTATTACAACATGTAGTTTAAAGAATCGACGTGTTTTTTCTCTTCATGGCTGACGCTTATGCGTTGCATAACATCTATTATTATGCTCTTTTTTACGCGATTACGAAGAGCGTCTCAAGTATAAATCGCAATCCACCATTCATTTCTTTTTAGATCTCTGATATACCATGGTAAACATTTTCCAAACCAGGTACAATGTAGCAGTTTAAATTTCTTATAAAAATCCAATCTCATTGAAAATAATTAATATTTGCGTAACAAGGAAAAATAGCCATCTAAAAAACAGTAAAAATATGTGACAGTGAAAAGTCGTGAAAAAATTGGACAGAAAGTATGGCATAAAAAATGGAAAAAAAGCAAATTGCAGCGGTCAGAAGAAAGCAGAGTGCCGGCGCTGGCGGGCGCCCCGCGAGCTATGCGCGCTCCTGATGGATAAAGATAGAAGTTCCCGATGACCTAGCGCTCGCCCGTTGCCGAGTCGCAATGCGCGCGCGGGCGCATATAAGTACACGTACAACGCCAGAATCGGCCGCGATCACGAGATTCGCGCGAGAAACGCTCCAGAAAGTGAATTTTTCCAAGACCGACGCAAATTGATTGCCCGGTTAATTATGCCGGTTATTAGCCATCGATTTATAAACCCCTATTCGATACATATACACACATATATATATATATATATATATATATATATAACGAGCTGAAATTTAAGCGTTATCCTGGTTGTCTAGAAGGCTCGATTTTTACCGTACAGTATTTATAGATTTACTAAACTGCGTGGCCTACTTCGCCTTTACATTCTGCCGCGTTTTACACGCGTATATAACTGCGGGGAAAAATCGATCGCCACCCTTGCACGCGTATAGAGCAGGAAGGCGTACATGTAGGAGAGGAGGATTCTTATCGAGCGGCGAAAAGCCAAAAAAGAAACGGGGTCCAACCTTGAGGGGTCCAAAAACGTATATGTGGTTTATAAAAAAAAGTGCGCGCAGTCGCGTCTTAAAAAACAGCCCCTTGGCATCAGCGACGGCAGTTGTTGTCGTCCCGGTAACCATGGCTACGCTGTCCCCTTGATGATTGGTCATAACCCTGCCTCCCCTCCTTTATATATACATATATTCTCGGCATATAGCTATATGCAGCGCACTCCGCAGTTGCTCTCAGCAGCAATATATAGTATCAGCGTTACCCGAGGCTGCGCGAGTCAGGCGAGGTTAGGTCGGCACTAGCTATACGTGTATGTGTTTATGTATTCTGTCTCTGTCGCACGAGCAAAGGGAGTATATACGTCCCTCCTCTCGCGGCCACTCGCTGTCTCTCTCCCGCTCGCTCGATATAGTGCCGCATGTAAGCGCGTGCGCACGCGCCCCTTTTACGCTGCCGCGGCTCTTGCAATATTCATCGACTAAAGCCGATGCGTTAATCATCGCGTGTCTCGCTCCTTTTAAACAATTTCATTGTTGCTTAGCAAAACGGCTCAGTTTACTCAGGTTTTTACTTGCAAAGTTGAAGAATGTTATTTCGGCGCAGATGACGAAAAGAGGGTGAAAGGGTCTCGCACATATACTGGGTACTATGTATAGATAGTCGATGCAGTTCTCTCTCTCTCTCTCTCTCCCCCCTCTCTCTCGCTCTCTCTCGCACTGAGCATCGCAGTGCGGTCGATATATATACGAGCATCTCGCTCCCTCTTTCCATCGCTACCGGCGCGGTGACGCGGGGCCGCGCGCGACTGTGTACAGGCGGCTCTATTACGCGATCTCTCTCTCCCCCTCGCGCGCGCGCGGGCAGCCTCCAAGGAAAGGCGGGATCGCTTCGAATTCAAACTACAGAGCACGAGGTTAGCACGCGTCAAATCTGACGGGCCGCGCGCGCCGGTAAACACTCGCCGGCTCGCTCCTGTGCGTACGTCTCTACTCTAGAGAGGTTGTGGGACTCACCTGGGCAAGGTCGTGCCACATCATTGCTCGGCTGGCGACGACGACAGCAGCCCGCCCGCGTCCAGCCGGGGGTCGCGCTCCTGCGCCCGGGGTCCGAGGGGGCGAGCTCGCGGCCAGGCAGAGTCAGCGGTATCACCAGTCCGGGCCTTCCTTTTCCTCCGGGGCCTGCCGCGCTCCCGCGGAACCAACATATATCCACCGGTGCTCTACCTAGAGGAGTGGAGAGGCGAAAAGAGAGGAGTAGCTCCAGGGGGAGGGCAAATGCACGCGCATGTGGCGCGAAAGAGAGAGAGAGAGAGAGAGAGAGAGAGATAGAGAAGCGGCCGCACGCTGCTGGCCGGACGTGGAGCGAAGCCTTACTGACAGAGCAGAGAGCAGAGCCGCGCGCGCCGCGATCAGCCAGACTCTCGCGCGCGCTCCTGCTCCCCCCGCCGCCTCGCGCCACCTGCCAGCCTGCCCGCTGCCTGCCTCCAGGAACAGGAGCCCCTGAGTCGATATTATTATATACCCCCATTTTCACTATCAGCACAAGCTGCCCTCGCACTCAGGCTCTGTGCCGAAATTTAACGACCAGTTGCTTTTTACCCCCTCATTTTCCTGCACTTTGCTAATTATGTTATTGTGCAAGCATTGCCAGCTGCTGATATGAGGAACGACCATTTCACTCATACGGCAATCAATTATTCAAACACATTTTTATAAATAATCACCTAATTGGACGGTCCGCTGATTGGCATCGATTACCTCGTCGGGTGATTTGCTTTTACGATGCGTTAAATGACTCTTCAGCTACATACGCGATCACCAATTGCATGGCTTCTTGGCATATTTCACTCTCTTAATCCGCTATCAACATAGAACGACGAAAAAAGTATTCGTCGAGTTAAAATGAATGAATTTCAATAAATAGTTCTTACCAACTTCGTGCTTCTTGTCTCTTTATTTACATTATTTTCATTTGTTTATTAGTGCTATAAAGATACTCTATATTCGAGTGCTGGTATATGCATTCTCCTTGAATGAAGTCAATAACACACAGTATTGCCCACTTACGACATTTCTCATGAATGAACTTCTGAAAACCGAAACAAACAGCACGTTTTTAGAACGCCGGCTATATACGACTGCAGTGAAGCGTGCAGAGGTGTTTATTGCGCTAATAAATATCGCCCCATTCAGTCGATGCTCTCGCAGGTTTTTAGCGCTCGCGCGCGTGACGCGCCGGGGAGAAAAAAGCCGGCGCGTGACAAAAACGGAGTAATCGGCGAATCCCTCACGCGTCTATACACAATAGAAATGACAAACAAGTTCCGTGGCACGGGCGCGTGCGCGACTATCTGACCGGCGAACCGCTATGGGCGCGTTTACTGAATGAACGCGAGTAGAATGACCCCGTACATCATTCCTCGAGGGTCGTAAAATCTTAATGACGGCGCTCGTGCTGAATTCTCTTGCGGTCTACACACACACACACACACACACACACACAAACACACACACACATATACCTGCAAGTGCAGCTCTGTCTATCGGAGGGTAAACCACCGGGACTTGCAGCCAAAGGAATTCGAGTGTGGCTGATGAGCGGATTTCACCAAAGCTTCCCGCTTTTTTCTGTTTTGCTTAGTCTTATGGGTTTTAATGACGCAAGATTTTTTTCTTGGAAAGCTTTGTAAACCACGCGACAACCAAATATTACTGTCTTATATATGTCATTTGACAGTACAGCAACCTACCAAAACAAATGTGAAAGGCATTTGAATAATTTTGACATAACATAATGTACCTACCAACAGTATTTTGTTCGACTTGATCGAACTTATACGTTATAATTTATTACACCATTTGTGATATAAAGTTTGTTACTATTGTCATTTTCGAGAATGAACAATCACGCACGTTCTTTAATCAGGTATGAAATAGTACCAGTTATAAAAAAATCTTGGAAATATTACTATTTATTTTTGTAGTATCAGCTAGTTCTTTTATAAAAAAAAAATTATATTTATTAAAATTTTTTTTTCCATATGCACTATATGCACTTTGCAAAATAGATTAATAAAAATAAAACTATCAAGAATGGTTATGAATGTGAGTACGCGAAGCAAAATAGTATAGAAAAAGTTTTCCATTTTTTCTAGCAGACCGTGAGAGAGGCTTAAATTTTCATAAACATTACAGTACAGTCTTAATAAAATTGTTATCATCGTGTAATTTTGACTATATATTATAATAATTTTCATTCTAAAATGAGTCTTTCTCTCGTTTATGATCAAAGAAAGTAATTTTTTCCTTACCCATTTTTCAACATAGACAATTGCAATATAGTACGAATCTATCGAGCTGAAAATTGGTCAAAGCACACCTTTTTTCGCAACGAAAGTAAAAGCGACAATTAACACCGTTACCCAATTATCAACTACAGCCTGGCATGGCAGTTAAGCGAGCGTCACAGTCTATGGTGAGAGAGGCAAAAAGCAAAAGAAACACAAAGTGTATTACATAGAGTCAACCGTGCGAGAATCGAAATCAATCGTCGGCTCTCCTTATGACTACTCGTTAAAAGCCGCCGGCAATATAGGCGTGACTGCGCGGGCCGGCTGATCAAAGTGTCGCATTTGCAAAACAAACGAGCCAGTGCATACACGCGCCTGCGCGCCTCGATGTATAGTCTCGCGCTGCCTGCCGCGACCGATCGATCGGAAATCGCACGTACATACGTGTGTACCTCCACATCATATACACACACACACACACACACACACACATGCGCAGACCAGTTCGAATCTCCGATACCGTATGATTATGCGGACGCGCACGTATTAGGTAAGAACACCGCGGTTATCGACACGGTATAACGACCTTTTCCTTTGCACTTCATCTCTATTGAGTAATCAAAACTTTAGTAACTATAATAATATACATATATTGTACAGAGTCAGCAAATACTGATAATTAATTGAACTAATAAAGTATGCGTGTACTCTACTGTGACAAGTATAGATGCTATAAATTCAGCACGTCTGTTCTGCTCTCGGGTATACGAGATAGACTGAATTGATCTTGTTCGGTGTCTCTTTTGCGAGGACTATGATGCCTAGAGTTCCAATCGACGTCATCATTCTTACCACCTGTTTATAAAATCAACCAAAACTGTACCAGTACATAAAATCTTTTCGTTCCCTTGTGCACATCCAATGACATTTATTTATGCAGACCCCCAATGGCAATATGCACGAAACCATTAATTTACACCCGATTAAAAAGTTTGAAAAACAAACGAACCCCTCATAAAACCTGTTTAGTAAACATTTTCACTATCTCTCTATATTACAGTTGCCTTCCTCATAAGTTACTGAAAGTCTTTTGCTCCTACTTTTCCATTACTGTTACAATTACTCGTATAACGAATTGAGAAGGGACGCTGCGTCAATTGGGCTGATTTAAACAGGGTTTCAATTTACAAACAACAAAGGAATGAGAGCACGTTTACATAAAAGCAGTGAGAGAAAGAAAAAGAGCCAATCGCAGTTCCTTGGCGTATTCGTACGTGTCTGCGCGACTCGACCAAGCAGACGTGAAAATGAAAGAGCGAAAGGGGCAGAGGAATGCAGAAAGTGAGATGGCTGGCGCGTTAATGGATGCGGCTTCTTGTTATACCTGCAAAATGTTTGCTTTTCGGCCTATATTAATTTGCGTTTATCAGGTAGTCTGATCTTACATCAAGCATGTCAGCATTGTATAAGATTTCAATACAAAGTAGCTACAAGTGCTTCCGTCCCACGCAAGTCAGTCGTAAAACTAAGAGGGACACACCGAAGCGCTGTGTTTATATGTACGTTTGCCCAAGCTACATGTGACGGTTGTTATCTGCGTGAAAAACAAACAGAAAGATAGATGAAAGGCGAGAAGTTGTAAGCGGCACGTGCGGCCCATTGGCGGCGAGGGTAAATAGTAAATTATCTCCGCCTAATTCGCCGCGATAAAAGATAAGCTCTCGGGCCCGGAGAGGAAGTAGAGAAGAGCGAGAGAGAGAGGCAGGTGCCGGTGTGCATATGCACACTGGCGACAATGGAGCGACTAAACGACGAGGCGATGAGGAGAGGAAGGTGAGTGGCCACTTAAAATGATTAAAACGCCGCGCGGGCGCGAGTTAATTGCGAGGTTTGTAAAGTTGGCTTGCATAACGAGGAGAGCCACTGTGTGTGCGAACGCTCTAGCCCAAGGCTGCGGTGCCGAGAAAATTGGCGGCGGTGGCGGCGGCACTGACCGCGGAAGCTTCGGCTTTTCCGCGGCGGATCGACGCCCGAAGGCCGCGCGCCGATTAAGCCGATGACGGCTTCTTTTCACGAGGAGGGACGCAGAGCCGAGAGTATACAGCGAGAGGAAGGGAGAGAAGCGAGCACTCGCATGCGGGTGCCCCCGCTGGGGACATGAATGAACGGACTTGAATCAGCTGATTTTAGATTACACAGTCACGTGCGATCGATTTCGCTTTTCCGCCTCTATGCGCAGCTATTCTAGCGGAGTAGGCTCGCGCTCGCGCTCGCTCTCGTTACGAGTGCATGAGCCTCGAGTGTTGTGCTCTGCGGCTGTGTGTTTGTTTTCCTTCGGCTCCGAGTCGATGACACACTTTCATTCATATCCCTTTGCATGCTTTTCCACAAATATTGTTTTTTCAAAACTCCAGCTCAACGTTATTCGACCAGCCTTACATTATTCAGGCGTTATGTATCGATATCAAATCTTACCTCCAGCATACTTAATAAATAATTACGAAAAGCTACCTTTTCATGGCAACACCCAAATATTTCAGTATAGGCATTGCTAGTTTTCCTCATTATAAGAAACTTTCTTCTCTTGCATTTCATCAATTATAAGATCTTTTTTCAGCTTCTATATAAAATCAAACTGTACGCAGAGAAAACAAAATTACAATTAACGAATTATAAGAAATAATTTACAGTATTCAATTCTCGTGCTATTAATAGAAATAACCCGGTTTCTCATACCAAATTCATAATAGTTAAGGAACCGCATGACTTTAATATAGGAAAGAATGTTAAACGAGTGTTTTCTTAACTGTTAATGAATTTCTTTAACTATTATGACATTCCTTTTATAAAAAAATTTCGTTTTCTGTGTATAGTAGAATATACTCTTAACAATTATTAAATTAAAAAAGTGCTTTTAAAATTTTTTTCGTTTGATATTACGAAGGTATAGGGTGTGCTGCTTTTGGCATGACTTAATTATGCAGTTATGTAGATGTTATTACGTATTCACGAGTTTGTTTAGAATATCGATCGTTTTTTGGATAATGCGAACGCTATTATAACACCTGCAGCGCGGTTAATTAAACAAATACTATATATACAATATTTCCCATAGTAATCTTTGAACATACATTGCCAGTACAAGGTATATTTACAATGCTAATAAATGTATTACGGGGTTGATTATCGTTATAATCCATACCGTATTGAATAATATGAAAAGTTTAAAATTTAATTTGTTTACTTTCGGCTAATAATTTATTTCATTCCATATAAAAATGACAAAGAAAACAAAATCAGCGGTGCAGATTTGCGGAGACTGCACGCGTATACTTGGATAAAAAAAATCTCTGAGAGCTGACACATATAGTACTACAGCAGGAAGAAAAAGCCATGTGCCTTCCGCCGGCGAGAAAGTACACAGCTGATTGAGAGAACGATGGAAAGTTGGCGCGCTCGTATAGCAACGTGCGATGGATGCGGAGTAGGGGGCTACATATATACACGCCAGTGCGCGAATCGTGGAAATATATACGTTTTCGAGTGGAGACGATGCGACGACTCGATTGAACGTCGGACGCATTAATGGGTCGTAGGGGAAAGGGCTTGAAAGCGCGCGCACCCTGCCTTTCTTGGGGGAGGAGCAAAGATGCACGTGGATGATGCAAAGTCGTGTTCGCGATCTTTCCTGCCAAACATACATTAAAGCTTTCGTCAAAACTCCATTTTAATGAGTAAATCTTATGTACTACCACTTTCGTCATTTATTCGAGTTTTATATTATGCTGTGCATATTTCATTTTTTTTACTTTAGAATTATTATTTCATTGGTCTTAGAATGATCGTGCCAATTGAGTACCAAAAACATTTAGCATCACCCTGGTACAAACTTAACTAACCGGTTACCTAAGCTGTTGTAAATAAGCTGCTCTATAATTATAATCTAGCTTTTTTTTATTAAACAAGCGGTATTCGATAACTATGAAATTTTCAAATCTTCAAACTTTCCAATATTCGATCTTCAAAGTTATTGTGCGAAGCTCCAATGCTTCAAAGTTTCAAATCTCAAAATCTTTGAAGCAAAATCATAGCCCTACTATTAATTAATTTTTTAAGAATTGGTTAAGCTTAAAGATATTGATTTTCCTTGAGAAATTTAATTTTTAACGTATTTTCATGAATTTCATATATTTTCAAAATAAAAGAAGAAGAAGAGGGATGTTTGGTTGCAACAAATAATCTCTGCAGTACTGCGAATGAAAGAAATTAATAAATGTTGAATTCGTATACTAGTACATCATTACAATGTTATCTTTTCTATCCTGATCATATCCCGGTAAAAAAAGTTTAGCTAAAAAAAAAAGCTGTAAGTAATAGGTGAAAAATATAACTGTAATGCATGGATTTC
>JAYJLV010000011.1:25886071-25899283 GCA_036873485.1 Torymus texanus | reverse complement strand
TATATATATATATATTAGCAAGGTTAATTTCATTTTTTGAACGTTCGGAATGTATTCCTAGTAAATGATGAATTGCATTTTAATGTAGATTTAGATAGAGTTTAGTCAAGTTTGTTTGAAAAAAATCCATTCGTTTTGATTAACCTGGCCAATTTTGCTACTACACGAAAATATATGCTCAAAATGCTCTGTTTACATGTTGGTTTCGGGTGAAGTCAGTATTACTTCTACAGGGCGTCCGCAATTTCTTTCTGTACTGAAGATGTACTATATTTTCGTCTCTATTAGTTTTTTTAATCATGGTTGCATTACCTAGAGTGACCTTATAATTTTTGTTACTTTAAATAGAAAAGTATGTAAAGATAAATAATGTTAAATGATTAGATTAGTTTGTGTAATATTATTTACACCTTTTAGTTATTGGATGTTTATAAAATATGACTTTTTGAAGTTAAGTGGATGCCTGGAATATATCAATGATGAACGCATTCATAAAAGAAAAAATTAAAAGTATAGTTGCAACGCAGAGATCGACAAGAAAACTTATAAGATAGGTTTAAGAATAATGGATACGTGAACATAGAGTTAGATAATAATCATAGAGAAGGTAGGATGGTTCCTTTTCCATTGCTCTTTTTATGAGCTTTTTGTTTTGGTAATCGCTTGTTACTCCATCGATTCTCTTTTTCTTTGATCTCGCCACGATCAATGTGCTATACACGTAACAGTGGGAATAAACGAAATTTTTAGTTACCAATCGTTTTTGCCATTATAATTGACGTTCTTCATGCGGATATCGAATTGCCGAATATCTTGTTAGAAGCGATGAAATTAATTATGCCCAGTTATTTGAGAGTTGAAAAAAGATATAAAATTCTAAATAATGACATATAATTAGAGAACAGATTGAAAAAATAAAGAAGATAATTTATATAAAAAATATAGCATTTATTACGTGTTAAATACGGGTTTGAATTGACAAAAGGAGAAAAAAACCGAGGGAAAACAATAAAAATTGGCATAATGCGTGGATGGCCGATCGTTGCCGCAAAAAGCCGGCAAACAGAAATTACGGCCGGTCATTCTTGCCAAAAAAATAAGCCACGCGCGCAGGGCACGCGAACGGATATACGCGCGCTTGGAGTGAGAGAGATCCAGTATATGCGTCGCGCTGGTAACCGATCGAAGTTTCAGTCGTGTTGGGGTGCACGGACATACAGCCCAAACTCTCTCTCTCTCTCTCTCTCTCTCTCTCTCTCTCCCTTCCCCCTCTCTCCCTCTCTTCGGGAGTGATAGCAGCAGACAGAGGGAGAGAGCGAGTTCGCGATCGATACGAGCCTGCGCTGCCACCCTCCCACCGCCTGGCTGAGCCGATTTTTTTCCTCGACGGGCGCATGCGCAGTGCGAACGCCGGCCTTTCCCCTTTTCATAGCCCCGAGCGCGCGGCGCGCTCCACGCTCTGCCTTCATTATACCGGCCCTTTCCCTCGCTTCTCCCCCGCTCGTTCTCGTTACCCCCCTCGATGCTTTCGTTCGTATACGCGCGCTGCTTCTCTTCCCCCCCTCTATTCTATGTATCAACATATCCTTTGCAATTTTAAGCGTATTTCATTTTATAATCATTCAAAAAATACTTGCATCAAGTACAGAATTATGGAGTTTCGTTCATTCGTTTTCAGCAATCGATTTCAATAGCGCGCGGACTGAAAACCATTCGAGTTTTGTCATTCCGTTAGAGAATTACAAATTAAGTTTAAAATCCAAAAAATGTAATCTTTGTTGATCGGCGTCACCACACACAACTAAATTTTAAATTTTATTATAATTGAAAAAAGTTTTTAGAAAAATCACTGCAAATTCATTGGCACCAGCCTCCTCAAATTTAAATAACTAGTAGATCAAACGTGCGCGGAGATACCCTATGCTTTGCATATAAATTCCAAAAACAAGGAAAAAATAACCTTATAATAAAATTATAAACAAACAACATAATGTTGCCACGCACATAGTTATAGTATGACAACGCTTCCGACCAATCAGATTACGAATAAAACGCGAAATAAAATAGCCATCAATTTTAATAAAGGAGATTCTACTAAATTAATTATTAACGCTATAAAGAAAAAGTTCACGCAAAAGCGAACTTAAAGTATAATGTTCTAGTCTTTATGTTCTATTTTTAGATAAATATTTCTTTATATATTAATACAATGTATGTTTATCCCATATCAACTAGATATATTAACGAATCAATGTTTAAAAAAAAATTTGTTCTTTTTATGAAACGATAAGACAAGTAAAGTTTAATTTAGCTGAATAAATTATAAATGGTTTATGGTACTGTATCTCTAGGCACAATCATCTATGTATAATTTATATAGTAACATCCTCTACAAAAAGTAGCGCAATTAAGATTACAATGAGCACTAGTTTGTTTTAGCGTTTATAATTATTTTGTTTTATTCTAATAGTTTCAGATATAATAGTTCCACAAACATCTACGTTACCGATACTACTTTTTAGTTTTTAAATGCATTTAATTAAACATGTGTTAAGTAAACTCTTTGTGTTCATATTGAAATTTTTCATGATATGCTTTGATTTAAGCAAAAAGAAAAACTATTAATTTGTATCCGAAAATAGACGTGGTCATATAAAATAGTGCTAGTTTTTCTGGAACGCTTGCGTATTGCGGTAGTTTCCTTCCAAAACTCGCCCAAAAGGACGTAGTCTCGTTAATGATACAAATTTTGTTTGCAATGTCCTGGCAATTGTCTAAAAAAAAAACAACATTTCTTGGCATATTAAATTGGTCTGATGTAAGCTGAGTTAAGATCCGCTCCACAAAGATTGTATAAGTATTGTCAGTGGCAACCATTTTAAGATTTCATGAAATTTCGAGTTGAAACAATCCCTATTATTATAGTAAAAAATGTCGAAATGTTTGAAAAGTATACTAAATTGTTCATTTTGATTATTACAACTTTTTTGTACAATAATTACAACAAAAAATTAAGTTAAATTATTAATTAGTAAAGATATTCTTTAATATTAAATTAGTTTTTAAAAACCGGTGTGACATACCTGTATAATGATATAAATAAGTAAATAAACTTATCTTCCAGTATTATGCAAACTGCATAAAGAATACCACGCACGTTCCTACGGGGAACGGGTAGAAAAAACAGTTTGGTAAAAATTATGAGGAGGCGGATTTTGCATCCGTTTCGTTTGTTCCAGATTTACAAAACTGTTACGTTAATTTTTATACAAAAAGTCTTTCCGTGCAATAGATAATGTATCCCTAAATCTGATTTTATTTAAAGAATCACCATTTTTTAAATATTTATTTTGAAGTAAACCCTGTGTGAACCCTAAAGAAAATTGGCATAAAATTGATTTTACATTACTTATATTTTATTCAGTAACGAGTCGGAGAATAGTAGTAGCAAAATAATTATTTGAGTAAATAATTTTTAAAAACAAAAAGTAAATTATGAAATTTGAAATTAAAATATACTATTTTCAAAATATATTTAATGTATGTGCGAGGGAGAGATATATTTGAATATGTTTCAATCGTGTTATAGTATATAGGCAATTTCATATTTAATACACCCTTTTTCCTCCGATCTTTATGCCTTACAATAGATGAAAAACAGTTGAACAATTAAAAATAAACTTAAGACATGGTTTTAACCATGCATCAAAGTGCATGAAATAAGTCACTGATGATTAAAGAAGTGATTTTTTGTTGAACCCTAATGGAAATAATAATTGTATGTCTATGTAGCATTCTAGCACCCTACCTACTTAATTCCCGTACAATATTGTACGTTTCCGTACGTTTTAACGCAAATTCGGACTGTTTCTATGGAAATGTACGTTAGAATACAAAAAGGTTCAGCCTCGTATAGAGCATTACAGAAAGGTAAATGTACTGAAAATATTATTTTTATAATCATATATCAAATGTATTGAACGGTATGTAAGTTTACAGCATTGTACAATATTATTCAGTAACCTGCCTAACGTAAACCAAATGATTATTATTAGTCATTCTGAATGTTCGTGTATGTTGTACATTTCTATATGTTGGTGTAAGTTTTTGTACATTTCCGTGCGTTTGCGTACGAGATTTTGAACGTTTCCGTACGTTTCGATTCGTTTCTGTGCGTTTCAGTATTTTACCACACATATTGATACATTTCCGCACGAAGATATTTGTATAATTATAAGTATTTATGAAAGTAAAAAGTTGTGTGCATATAAGTATGTTCCTACACGTTTTGTACATACAGTTTGTCACTGTACGTTCCCGTCGGTCCCGTAAGTTCGGGTATATTTCGGCACCTCTCAGTACATTTTCGTACAAAATGTCCTAATCTCAATTAATTAAAACGTAGACAAATGTACAAAAACGTACCGAAATGTTCCTAATTGAACACAAATATACAGTAGCATACCATAAATTACGTACCATAATAGTTACGAAATAAATGTAAAATAATTTTACAACGAATCTGATTGGCCGAATTATGGTATAAGAGTGTTAATTTTAAAATTTATAACTAATAACAGGTACTGCTGAATTAAGTCTGACAAAGCAACGTTTTAATGAATTGGTATAGCGGTTAATTTATTATTTTACAGCACTTTAATTCGTAACGATATAAAATACCAGTAATTTAAATTTTGTTTCATACATATCTACCTAGAGTATTATGTCTTGATTTGAGGGATCAGGAATTATAAGTATAGCTCAACAAAAAAAGGTTCTATGCATTAATCTAGATCACCATATCTTAGTATATTTTGTCCCCTAAAACTGAGATACCTCAAAAAATAAAGCAAAAATAATTCTTTGGTTAATTTTTTTTACAAAATATAGTAAATTAACTTCGAATCATCCCTCTACAATTTTTTTCTCTAAGATTTAAATGCCTGAATTTTGAAAACTCGCATAACTCTTAAAATGAAATTCTTTATTTCTATTTTAAAATTTACACATTTAGATCTCGCAAAAAATGTGGAGGGATAATTCAAAGTCAGGCATAAGCAGCGCTACATTTTTTTTATAAAATGTATGATTATTATTAAAATCATGTTAGGGGGCCAAAATATTCCGAGATATGGCGGCCTATTTTAATACACGGGACGACCTTTTCTGCGTAGAGATGGTAAGAAATAATAAATGAAATAATATAAAAATAAACATTCAGTTAACAGCTGATATGTAAATTTGTTAAATTTATTTTAGCAACTTTAGAATTAATTTAGTATTATGCAGTTCTTTACTCATTTACTCTTACTGAAGCTATTTGTATTTCAGGCAGGTATTATAAACTTCATCTATATTACCTATCAGTATTTCACACAATAATAGTGAAATAATACTATTTATATTTTTCTTTCACAAAAGTGGCAACTGCTCGCACCGTAAGCATCTCGAACGCTAGTATTAATCTATCCTTATAATGATACAAATTTCATACTATAACTATCGATAAACCAATTTGGAGTATTAAAGACAAGTGTTTCAGAATTTTTTTGTGGATTGTTTGTATCTATACCAACATTCTTCAACTTATTGGAAAGAAAAGATGATAATTTTGAAAAATTTGTAAAAACTTTTAGATAGAAGATAATCGGAATAAAAAATTTCGTTAATCAGGGCACAAGTCAAAATTCAACTATACGTTTAGTATAATCTTCTAATAGTCTGCACTCACACTCAACATACCGGGCGCAATAATTATTAAGCATCTGATCTAATTATTTATCGTAATTATATTGCTAAAACTATTTTCTGACATAGAATCTGAAGAGCCATACTATACTTTACTAGGTACGAAAAATCATTTAACCGATCGATGAAATTACATAATAGGTATGCAGTAGCCACCCATCCAAGTAGTAATCGCACCGAGCGCTGCTTAACTTCGATCAATAATCATCCAAGGTACTGCTGTACTAAACCGTCAAAGAGAGAAAGAATTTGTCAAAGAGAGGCTTAACATTTGGAATTGAGCTTAAAAGGTCAAGAAATACAGCTTTTGAATTTTCCAGAGATTACAATTGTTGAAAATAAAACTATCAATGTTATTACTTTTCATGGTTTCAAAATTCAAAGTAATTATTTCTATCTTAAAAAATATTGATTTGCAAATCTTGTATTGCTTGTATTTTTGTCTTTAAGTATCGGATCTTCCCTAGGTTTCCTCTATATAAAGGTAACAAATAAATAAGATATAATCTATTCGTTAAAAAGAAATAAAACTCAATAACTTTGAGCAAATGTGAAAAAATTGGATGAAAAATCAAGCGTCATTGATAATTGATTCAAGAGTATAATATGCAAGGGATGAAATAGAGACAAGCACGCGCGGTTGGAGCGGAACGGGACGTCGGTCGAACTTGCAGCCGAGGTTATATTTAGGTGAACTCCGCATGGTATTATCCGAGGGCACAGAGAGTAGTAACGGACGGATGAGCGGACAGATGGTTCCGCGCCGGCTGGAGTTCTCTCTCTCTCACTCTCTTCTCCTCTCTCCATCCTTCTCTGACGATATCTCTTCGTTTCTCTCTGGCATCCCCTTCGTTGCGCGACTGTCGCTCTTGTAGTTCAATCGATGTAACAAAAACTATCGAGAAACTACATTAATTTTTATGTATAAATGCCAAATTAACCTATTTCTTTTTCAATGAAACATTTTATTTGCCATGGAATAAACTCAAATCATCGAAATTCTAAATAATAAATCAGTTATTTAATTGTATGATGAAATCATTATTATTTTAAAAAAATTTCTTTGATATTTTATTTCTTAATTATATTCCTCCAGCCACTAAAAGTAAAATAGAAGTAAGAGTTAAAAAAAAGTCGTTCACTAGCGTATGATCAGCTGACTGCCAGTATATTGTCAGACATTTTGTTAACGCAAAGTAGCCAGGCCGTGATATGACGTCACGTAGCCTACATGATAACCCCCGTCTCGTGTGTGTTTAGTGGCAAGCAAGCGACTCAGCCATCGTCAACAATTTTGTCTGACTTATGACTTTTACTTGTGAGCTTGTGGAAGACTTATCTTCTTTGTATCTTCACAGACACGTCTCTAGCCATGTTCATAAAGTCCACGACGCAAGAATGAATGATATTAACGTTTGTTGAAAGTGTTCATGTACACGAAACAATTACTTGGGATTATTCATTATCCTAAAAAATTCTTTTTTAATGAAAATTAAGTTTTCTAAGGATAACTATTATGTTTATCAAAAGTATTACATTGACCTTCAATGAGTTGCAATATATTATTTAGATATTTTTGTAATAGTTGGTAAGAATCTATTTCAAAGTATGTTAACTGGTAAAAAAAATGCCACCTTATATAGTTGTATTCTGCAAGAGCTATTGTCGTGATGACCAAGACGCGCGAAATTTAAATAAACGTGAAGTGAGGCGTTATAAAATATAAACACGCTATGCGTATGACCCATGAATTAAAAATTGGATACTACGGTTATTGAAAGGGTTTTTTGATATCGATATCTTTTAAATATATTTCATAAAAGAATCTTTTGTACTTTAAGGTAATTCAGTATAAGAAAACATATTAACGCAGACAAGCATATTCCAAAAGAAGTCAAAGTGTATAGTTTTATTCATTGAATTACGTGAAAATAGGGGAAAAAATGCCTCTAAATTAAAAAAAATGATTGAATAAAGGAAGTAAAGAAAGACTAAGCTCGAATAAATATCAGCAACGAAGTGGCGGTAAAGCAAGAAAAAATAGATGACTTGCAGTGGTAAAGGTGGAGTATAGCAAGCGAGCGGGCAAGCGAGTGAGAGAGGAATCGAAACCGCTGCGCAGAACTGCGCTCCGCTCGTCGTGGCCTCATCGACCTAACCTACTTTGGCTCCCGCTCTCCGAGGGACGCCCCAATGGCTGGCTGGCGCGATGGTGGCGCCAGCGCTCGAGGACGTTCAACGTACGTCGTTCGACTTAAATCTCCTTTCCCGTGCTCACGTAAACGTCTCTCTCTCTTTCTCATTCTATCTTGTTCTCCACTCATGCTCAGTTCCCTCGAATATTATAATCACTGTTACTTATCATTTTCTTCTTTCCCTTCAAATATCATTATATTTTCAACATATAAAGATGACACTTTTTAGGCAGTTACTTCTTGGTACACCTTTATCTTTATTTAAAACCATTATCTTATATATATATATATATAACGTATACTGTGAATTGTTGTGCAACTGATTAAAAATGATTTCATAACTTTATGAAACCTCGTGCGATATTTAATATCATTAAACAAAAAATAAAAGTTGACTTTGAAGTATTTGAATATTTTTAAAATTCATATTATATTATAATAAATCATAAAATATTTTTCTTATTTTCTATTTACAAATGTCAGACGATTTAATAAAAACTATTTATAACTTTTTGTTATTACAATTATATTTCATTGGTGCGTAATAACTTTTATAAATAACGTTTAAAGTGTTCGTAACAATATTGGAAGTGTTTTTATGACGATGTTCATTAAAAGCAAAAAATATGAGTACTTATTGTATTCTATATTATAATAATGATAATAAGTAATTATATTATTATTTTCAACACTAATTTTTCAACAAATAAATTAAAAAGTAATTTCTAATACTTTATTAATATTTCAAATATAACGATTAATTGTTTCTAACTAAATAAAATTCTATGTCAGAGTCAAAGTATTTTGCAATATGCAAGAAATAAAATTTTGTAAAATAAAATCTCCGTGGATATAAATAATTATGTCAAAATAGGCTGTGCTTTAAACCAAAATTGCTTTGATAAAAGGAAGAACTCACAAAAGTACTTATCAATCTCATAGCGATAGACTCTCGCTCACGCATATGTATATTATCCATTTACTCAGCCGCGATTAAGACAGCGACGATTTCAAAACGTATACGTGCACATACTCCCATACACACAGAGCTGTCGTTCTTACACTCACAAGCGCGCAATTCGAAATCGCCCGAGCACGCAATGATATCTCCTCCAACTGACTTTTCTTCCTCGACATTAACTACCGAGAAGTCGCTGACTCGCGGATTGGAAAACGTTGTACAGGCGCGCCTTTAAGCTTGCGTCACGGTGTGAATCACATCCTTGAGTCGCGCGCACGAGTTCTGCGTCTTGCTCTTTTTGTAGTATTTTTCCTCGTGCGCACACTCGCTGACTATACAGCTTAGCAAAGAAAAATATTGTAATTTTTTACAATACAATATTTTAAAAGAGCAGAACCTCCAATCTTCAATTTTTCTTTGTGCCAATTCTACTCTATGTAATACCATACGATATTTTTAATAATTTCTACAGTAATATATATACACATATGCCGGAAAATCCAGAATATTGACACAAGTACAATTGTGTTATGCATGTAAGTGTATGTATACATACAGCATACGTGCGATTTTTACTTATCTCGTTCCTAGTACGTATGAAGAAATTTTTAAGTATATTACAAAAAAGATTTGAAGTTTAGCTCAAGCTTCAACAGATGTTTTCTATTATCGGAAGATAAAGTCTAGTACTAACTGTATAGTTTTACAGACTTTCATTTGGAACTATTACATTTTGAATAAGCAATTTTTACTCTTTACGATAAATATTGTTGTTAAATTTGTTTAAAATAGTCTAAATATTTCTAGTAATTTTGTTTTCAAAGAATAAACAAGAGGTGAAATGTAATGTTAGAGCCATTGCAGTTTACTACATCGAATTTATCATTTTTTAAAATTTATTTTCTGTTTTTAAAAACAAAATTGGTATCGTAATACTCTCACAGCGTGTTAATGAACAGTGGATTGAATCAAAGACACAAACAATTAAAGAAAAACAAAAAATAAGAAACAATAATGGATAATACGAAACTATTAATATAGGTATTTCATTCTTCATAGACGGCAAGATTACCTAGTTTATTCACAAATGAAAATGATTATTGATATAAAATTTATGGATCTTTATGTATCCGAAACATGTAAGAATGGGACAATAAAAACTTTACCCTTAGTCTTGTTTTTGTTTTAAATATCATTCTCACATTGATTTAAAAGATGTATATTAAAATTTGAATTTTTTTCCTATAATTAACAAACGATTCACATTTTCTTACATCTGCGGTTTTTTAATAAAAATTAAAAATTTAATTCAATTAAATTTAAAAAAATGATGATTATTAAAATGTGATTATCAACACAATTATTGAAACTCTTTATAATTGAGCAAATATAAAGTTAACCTTAATTTCTTCCCCAGGAACCCGAAAGCGCTAAGTGACGCCAAACAATGTATGCGCCTAGATGGCGCTCAATCGCACGTATACAACCCGATTTCGGGCAGGAGCAGTCCGAAATCAGCGGCGCAAAGCTACACGTAATTTCGTACAGCGGGTGCAAGACGTGCCCTAAGATATTTTCAGTGTATTAATTCCTGTACGACGTTGAAGTGAAAAAGTAGCAGGCTGGGCACAGGAATCACACTAAAGCCGAACGGAGCGACACTCAAGGAGACAGCTATCTTTTCTAACCGAAAAGGTATAAATATTTGTTCATTTATACACTATGACATTCGTGTTTCACCTATATGATACATATGGCCTTCCATGGGGGCAAATAGAAATTTTCCACGCATGTGTGGATTTTTTGGTAGAATTCTTATATTTAACTCATAATTTCTTCGATTTCTTATTAATATTTTTTGCCAAACAATTAAAATTATATTAAAGAATCTATATTATTTGAAAGTGAAGGCTTTTTCGGTTTTTGTGGTCGTTTTTTAAATATAAATTTAATTCATTTTGCATGAGATTAATTCCGTTTTAAGGTAAAATAGAGTTTGGATTTCAACATCTCCTATCAGTGCAAAATAAGCATAGAAAGCAAGAGAATGCTTTTACTAATGAAATATTTGCTATTAATTTTTATTATTTTTGTTGTATTATGTTTAAAGTGTCTTATAAGATTTAAACTTCTTGGGAAGTACGAAATCTTATCAGAGAACACGGCTGCGTAACGCAACGGCGGGATTTTTCCCCTCGTCATCGATTTCCGTACTGCGGAGTAAAAGAAGAAAATGGGGTTGCGAGGGTGGCGCGGTGTCAGTGAAGAAAAAAAAAACGATGATGAGTGGAGAGGACGATGGAAGTTCTGTTTCACTGGTATGAAGAGTAAGTTTTAAGACAGAAACTATAACAAAGGAAAATTAAGTAATCGAAAAACTAGAGTAGAATATAGATTTAGAAAAGGGTAGAAAAAAGGACCTAAAGTGTTTAAAGTTGAAACCTCAAGTAATCTTAATTCACAAAATTAACCTTGTTATATTTTCCATCTCATCTTCGGGATACCTCGCTTTAGTTGGAAATATCGGAAGCACTTATTAATTAATAAAATAAAAAGAAAAAATGTAGAACATATTTATAGATATGAAACGAAAAAATAGATGGAAAAAAGTGGAAATTTTATGAAAACGAAAGAGTTGAAAAAAGAAGAAAGGAGAATAGTGAAGCGAAGGAGCAAGAAATGAAGTATAAAATAAAGAAAAGAAGTGAGAGGAATATTCTTGGCAGTGAATTCGAGAGGCGAGAGGAGAGCTACGCGAGGAGAAGGTGGGAGAGCATCCTTTGAAACCGGTCCTTTCCTTGAGTCGGACGTGCGCAACGCTCTCGACTTCAACCTCGAGCAACCCAGGAGGATCGCCTTCGAAGCAGCAATTTGATTCGAAAAATATTTGTTTACAGGATAGAATTTTCCTACTGTTTTAGTCGGTAATATCACATGTACATGTTTATCATATAATAAATAAAAAGTAAAATAATTCTCCGTAGACTAAGTTTACCAACCACTGCAAATTTTAAGCACAAGTATCTTTCAGCTCAACAATTAAAAACTTTGATTAATATATTGATTGATAAGTTGTATTGTTTTTTAAGTTTGTAGCACTGTAGGTATATGTATGCATTATAAAGTCTGATATACTGAGGGCACACTAATTATTGTAACTGTTTTGTTTTCTAAATTTTTGAAAAAATGTAGATCACGCATTTTGTTATTGAAATTTTTATTTCAAATACAACAGTTAATTAATTATTCTAGTATTTTTAATATATTAAATTTTATTTTTTATGACTAGTTTAGCTGATCAATAACTTTGAATCGAATTAACTTTTACTTATGTGGCAAAAAACAAAAATTTTGCTAAACAAAGTTTAAAGAAGGTTAGGCCTATTAATTCAAATCATTTGCTAAATCCGGACTTATCTAGAAAAAGTTACTCTCGAATAACGTCAAGTATTGATTAATATTTTGTCCTGCACTTGATGAATAAACGTCGAAATCTTAATCAAGGTCTGATGTCATTTTTATTTTATACCTGCTCGGTTAATTTAATTTATATATCATTTCGTATACAGAATTGAAACAAAAGCACTCTCATGTAAACGATAGTTTAAATCTCCAATAATAAAATTATTTTTTTCCATACAATATAGTAATTTTTCTTAAATTATATTATTAAAATTATACGGGATATTATGTTAAGAGAGCATTCTGAGCAGGCATATATTATTTTCATATAAAACTTAAATAAAATACAAACATGTATTTTTACACAGAGACCAAATCTATATATGATCCAATACAGTATATCTGTTTGTGAAGATTTTTATATAGAAAACTGTAGAAGAGAAAAGAAGAGGTCTCATGAAGGTGAGGCAGAAATAAGGAAGGAGATTAGTTTAGCGTATGTACGCTTATGCGTACATGGATGTATGACAAGTGAAAAGAGATTGCGCGGGAAAGGACGATGCCAGGAGATTCCCCAGCAAAAATGATTTATATATGACCATACATATTCATATCTGTGATTTCTCGGAATAACCGAATAACTCCACTTTTTTGAAAATAGAGATAACCCCGGATTTTGTATCTTTAAACAGGTCTTTTTCATTTACCACTTACAATAGTAGCAAAAATATTGCCGTAAATAGCTACAATTCACCCGAAACGTAACGAGATAAGTCTATTGTTCAAATTTTCTGCCCGGAATAACCGGATAAGTCCATCATTTTTTTCATTTATTGTAGTTATCATTTATTTTATCTATTCAAATTTAATGTGAATATGATGGCTAATATATATTTATCTGTTTAT
>JAYJLV010000011.1:25859999-25874372 GCA_036873485.1 Torymus texanus | reverse complement strand
ATTATAAAGTGCGTGTACCCATAAAAAATCTGAAAAAATAATTTAGATGTAATTTTTAACAGCCATTTTTCTACATTCCACGTGAGTATCCACGTGAGAAATCACGCAAGAACTCACGTGGGAAAATCGTCGAAAACCTCACGTGAGTAGTCACGTGATTACTCACGTGAATACTCACGTGCTTACTCACGTGATTTTTTTTAGTAGGGAATAGCTTCAAAATTCAAAATGTTCTCTGATTTAAAATGATTATTTTGATATAGAAATTAATTAAATGATTTATACGTGCATTTGTGAAAATCAATAAAATAATCATTAAATTGTTCAATATCCCAATTGATTAAAATTTTGTATCTAATAATTTAATTAGAAAATAAATGCTGTTCCGATTTGTTTCCTAACCTCAACATTTAGAATTCAAATCTGTTATTTAGTATAATATCTGTTATTTAGTATATTATGCTTTTTGAAAGATAATATTAATAAAAAGTACAGTAATGAAGTCTAAACTATTTATTGATTTCGTTTCTATAAAAAAAGTGAAGCGTGCGCAACGCGCATGGATATACGACTAGTTAAAATAAATACATCTTTTTTCTCATAATCAAAACACAACGTTCTATAATAGTTTAAAATATACCGATATGTTAGTCTAGTCTATGGCATATGGTACTTTTTTTGTGGGCCGGGGCTATCAATTATGAATTATCAATTTATGCGAAAATTCACATGAGATCTTATGAAAATAAAATTAGAAAAAAATTCTTATGAAGTTGTCCTACATTAAAAAGTATAAGTAAATAAGAAGGTATACGTTCATTTTAAGAAGAATTATAAACGAAATATGATCTCAAAAATTAGTATTTATTATTACCTTGTAACTGCTATTAAACGCAGTAAAATATAGACAAATTTTAGACTAAATATAGTAACGTTTTTCTAGTTTTTAACCGTTAAGATCTTACTAAAAAATTTAAGTCAAATATTTTGATTCTTGTATTTGTCAGAAACAATACCACTCTATATTATTTAGACTTTTAAACCATTTAATGCTTAATTTTGTCACCTTTTAGTATAAGTGTATTTATTCGTCAATTGTCATAAGAGTACTGTTAAATTAAAATAACAATAATTCTGTAGTCATGAATAGGTGAGGTCTTGCATCAGATCACGTAGAAAAACTAAAAGAACGAATAAATTCGGCGTCTCAAACGCTAATCCCTTATAAAATAATCCTATTCAAATATTTCAATCCTACTCAATTCTTCGCGAGCCGATCGCAAATCTTGAAATATCGGTGTTGAAATCGAATCTCAAAATTGAGGACAACCCAAACTCGAATCGTGTTAGGCACTAGCTATAATGAGGTATAATACCTAGATGAGCTTCTCCTTTGTTAAAATCAAAATGCTTCTCATTCTCTCTTCAAGACTTATATGTGACTAGTCCCTTATAATTCTACATAATATAGATAAGCGTTGTTCTGTTGTTGACATATACATTGGCCATTTCTGTAGACCGCGGCGCAGATTAGTTAATATTTAAATATAAATTAATCAGTGTTATGGTTTCCAAGATATGCTCTGTGGGGCTGCAGACTCCGTAGCAATAGCGCGCCTTCTATACGCTTTTCCTCATCAAGGATTACAAAATTCCATTTCAACTTCGACTCTCGAAATCCTGGTTTAAGGTGAACGTCGTTATCCTGATTACTCTGCATTCCTTGCGCTAACGTTTAACTTTACTAGACAATAATTCCCTGGCTTACAGGCATAACCTGATAAGTCTACTTTTCGAGTTTCCGAGAAAAACGGATTTTAACCCTTTGTTGCACGTATTCTAGTACAACATTATTTTTACTGAGATCCTATACTTATTAAGGATTTTTGAGTGCTGATTACGAATCCGCTATCAATTTCTCAAAATTCAAAATGGCGGACAGAAACGTCAAAAACTTATAAAATTATGCAAAAAACCGTATTTAAAAACTTAGGAGTCATTAATTGATGCTCAGAAAGGTGTGACATATACGTCACACCGTGCAACAAAGGGTTAGTGTTCAAACTTATATGTAAGATCGGAAGAAACGGGATGAGCCGCGATCGGTGACTAGTCAATTGACACATTCAAAACACATATTTATACAGTGGTTTGAGCAGCCTATACATTTTCCGCTGCGTTAAAAAAGAGTAATAACTCAAAAAAAGTATGGACTTATCTGGTTATGCCGGGAACTGTGGACTTGTCTCATGTATAGAAATATGCCTCAAAATTGTACTTTTTCGAAATAAAAAGCGGCGGCTGTTAAAAGGTTAATGGAATGGATTGATAAGGTGAAAATAAATTTGCCTGCTAAGACGTCCATATGTTCAATCTTTTGATTTTTGAAACAATTAATCATGAAACTGTAAAGTTTTAAAAACATTCTAGTAGAAATATCGTAATGTAATAATGAATGAAAATAAACTAATAAACGATGTTTTGAAGAATTTCATTTATTTTCTATCCTAAATACGAGCGAAGAAAATTTATTAATCCAATTATCTACACACAATAACAGCTGCACAGAAAATAACTAGTTTAATACAAAATAAAAAACATTTTTATTATGTCGTATACAAATATTTTGACTTGATTAATTCGAATGTTGATTAGGCAATATAGTGAAGAGTCAATAAGTTTAGTCACATACTGAATTGAAGTTTAAATTTTGTTCAAACTTACAAAATCGAAACTGAGTTGTATAAACGTTTTTTAGATAATACGTTTTTTTATTATTAATATTCGAATAGCTTTTAGTTCTTAGCACTATTTATAGTTTATTTTTATGACTTTGAATTAGATGTACATCTATACCATTTGTCAGATTAGTGAAATACCTTACAACTCAGTTTAGGTTTTCTTTCAAAACTAAATAATTATAACGTAAAAACGGAGAGAAAATAACGTTACACTATTTGAGCAGTTTTACACGTTTCCATGAAATAATAACTTTCGCGCATTAATCTACAACTATTGACGCAAACATTAAATGGATGATATGAGGATGATGATATCGGATGATGTCGTGAAAGTCAGCTGATGAAAAACGCCTTCCGATCATTATTTCATGAAAACATGTGTTAGTTATTAGTAATTGGCAGTCCATTAGCATGTCTCCAACGATCAAGGAAATGTTTTATGTGATAGTTTAAATAGAGTGTCTAATGCAAAAGCAGCGAAAGATCATACATCCTTATTATTTCTTGCTTTTAAATATTAAATTTTAGTTAAAGTTTCTTGATTACGAATTTTTTTGTAAATTACATTTTCCTTTTTAGTCGCAAAAATATACGTAATAAACCAAAAATAAAATAAAATTTAATCAGTTTCACAATAATTACTGTAACTATTATTCAATAAAAATAACATACTAATGTTGTAAAAGTTAAATACGTAACGTTTTCTCAAGATTGGAATCATTAAAAATTAGATTATTTCAAAATAATTACTTACATATACATTTAGAATGTGCCAATAATTTAATATTAAGTGAACAATATTCTTTTAACATACAAAACCAATGATCTTAAATAATTATCTTAAAATAGTTCTGGCAAATTATACACCTTTCGAATTATAAATATTTGAAAATGAATGCCTCACACCTTATTACTTCTTTTTTATCATAGAAGTTACAATGTATTATTTCAATACCTGCTTTGAGAATTAACATATTTCTTAAGTACAGTGCATAAAGAATACCCAACGATCTACAGCCAGCGACTCTACACCATACAACCAATTCAGTCTTAAACTTTCGCTGAAAAATGCAATAAGTGAAAACAAATATAAGATAAACAATTAAATGGCGAAAAGAATAAAAAGAAAACAAGCTGAGTAATGTTTTTGGCAGTACCCCTTGGGATATTTAAGCATTAGATACAAAGATCAGTTAAATTTATTTGGCACAGAGTATATTGAATATAGTATACTCCAACTATGACGATTTTCTAGCTTATTTTTTAAATTTTCGTTTTGCTCATATTTATTATCAAATCAAAATGAAGATTAATAAATTTGAAGTGCATACTGACACACGACGCAGAGTCGAAAAACACACAAATAATGTCACAGCGAATGACAAGTTCGATCATCCCTAAGACTATACTGTTCACTTCGCTTACATACTAAGAAAAGGTAATATGCTGAGTTTAAAAAATATAAAATCGTTTAGTGACATTAAAAAACTTGTTTTTTTTTTCAGACTACTATTAAGTCCTATAAAATTTATCCTAACAATAGTAAACAAACACAAAAAGTATGGACTTCTAATTGTTCGTTGTTTAATTCATAATAAATAAATTAAAAAGTTCGTGAGTAAAATCAAAATAAATAACATATAGTTTATCACCTAAGTTAATGTAATGTCATTAAATGATCACATAATCTTCAACAGGAAATCACAAAAATATGTTTACAAGCGAGTGTTTAGATGAAAAAAAATTTTATATATAAAAGAAGGTTTTATCAAAACCTCTTCAAAATAGCTTTTTAAACTTATTAACAAACTTATTATTTTATAGTCGAAAGCTATTGTTTAATAAAAAATACGCTTTTCTTTTTTACGGCAGGAACGTTTTAAAACAGCAATCGCTGCCACACAACCAATGCTTACATGTCCGAAGGACAACCGAAGCTGAAACACGCTGTACGATCTCTCTTTATCACTCTCTCACTCATTCTTTCCCTTTTTCTCTCGCTCTCTTTCTTTCACACATACACACGCACGATCTCTATTTTCTCTCTTTCTAGTTTTCATTCCTATTATTTCTTCGAAGGAACAATGATTCTATAAAAACTGTCACGTAATATTAACTTCTTATACGAGGAAATGTACGACTTACACTTCAAATTAGAGAGTAAGAGAATTAGAGAAGTAATAATAGTTCGAATATTTTAATTACTTTAAAAAAAAGTTTTTAAAAACGTATACCACATATTTTATTAGCTTTGATCTTTTTTCGGCAGTAATTTTTAAGTACATAATCATAAGCTTAAGCAGTTTAATATAAGTAAAATAAATTTCTGCTTTGCTATTAAACTATGGTTAAATGTCTTTGTTAATTATTACTTTCATTCATAATTTAACAGAGAAGCAGATAAAATTATAGCTTATGATTAGGTCAATACTATTAAAATCGTGGCATAAATGATTGATATTTGTTCATTTTTTTGATCTGACGAATGTTTATCAAGTAAAAAAGAATATGAAGAAAGAATTATGTTGCTTGTACGGAGAAGACACCACTTGTTCCATTTATATTCGTAAGATAATTGTCAAGGGTCAGGGAGTTAAAGGGTTACGCATGGAGAACTTCTTTAAAATTTATACGGTTACGTCGACGTACGGGATTAGGATGTTGCAGCTACCACAGGAGGCGTGACGACATCAGGTTCACCAGCGCCATCAGCTACGGTCTTCTTCAATTTAATTGATTCTTCAGTGCTGCCGTTTTCCTTACTCTTCTCCGTTTCTTCACTGACACCATTACTTTGTACTTTCTCATTTGCAACGTTTTCCGTCGGATCGCCATTTGTCGTTGTACCATTTAACTTTTTACTTTCTACTTCGATTTGCATTTCATTTTCAGACTTCGCTTTCTCAGATTCTTTCGCCTTTTCGGTCTCCTCTTTTTCCACGACATTTTCTTTTGTCTCTTTTGCTTCTTCTGCCATTTCAATGTCTGCATCAGGTTTGTTATCTACTTTTATCGCTTCTTCAATTTTTTCTACATTTTCTTTATTTTCACTTTCATCGACACTATGTTCGACAGATTTGCTTACTTCCTCAGATTCTGCTGTATTGACATCACTAGCGTCTTTTACTTTTGCAGCATTCGTTAACGAAGCTGAAGTTTCTTTCTCGTCTGATTTCTGTTTGTTTCCTTCAATTTCCTCATTGACTGTTTTGGTATCCACTTCTTTTTCTATAGTTTTCTCAGGAACTTTCTCTGCTTCTTTATCAACAAGTTCTTTTGCATCATTCTTGTCAGTTTTTTCTTTTCCTTCTACATCCTCGACTAGACCGTCTAATGGCTTCTCTGTGTCTTCTTTCATAACTACATTCTTTTCTTCTACAATTTTTTCTGTTGGTATAGATTCATCTACTTTTTTTTCAACTTCATTTTTCACTTCCTCTATCCCCGATTTTTGTTCAGCAATCGTAGACTTGTCCACAACCTCGTCTGATTTTGTTTCTGTATCAGTAGAAACTTCAAGTTTTAATTTGTCCGAATCAACAACAGTCTCTTTTTCTTTTAACTTTTCAACAGTCATTTCTGTATTTTCCTTTACATCTTTTTCTTCCATGGGTTTATCAGTCTTTATGCTGGTTTCAGTCTTTTCCTCTGAATTAGTTTTTTCTTCTATAGTAGTTTCATTTTCCTCGACAGATTTTGCCGTTTCTGAAGGTTTTTCACTTTCAGCAGACTCTTCTACCGTTTTGGCTTTTTTTACATCATCCATTACTTTTTCTTCTTTTGATTCCATTTCTTTTATATCAGTTCTTGCATCATCTTTCTTGTTCTCTTTAGTTATTTCTATATCCTCTGATGTATCCATAGGTTCAGAGGCAGGTTCAGTCGGTGCAATGGATTTTTCCTCAATGTTAACATCTTTCTTTTCATCTAATATCTTATCATCCAACTTTTGACGTTTATTAGCTGTTTGGAAAGACAATTCAACCAAGGAACCAATAGATTTAAAAGCAATTTGATCTTCTTCGCTAACTTTGGCATTCTCTCTTGTTACAAGTATGGCCGATAGACCTGCAGCCTTTGCAGCTTCAGCCTCTACAAATTTTATTAATAATTTATTATCGATAAAAGTAGATGTTAAAATAAAAACAGGTAGTACTCTCCCTATACCCTAGACAAAATGAGCGTTTTTTTAATTTCTTGTTAAATAATGATTATGCGTTGGCATTAAATATTATTCGTTTTAGTTATTAATAAAAACTTCCATGCAGAATCTGATTCAATTTATTATTCGTGGTTAAATATAACTCTTTTGGTTTCAATTAATTTTTTTAAGTTTATCGGCTTAACTATATTTTTTTAAATGATAAATATTCTTTAATTTTGACCTTTTAGTACGAAAATTCTCAATAAAAACTAAACAATAATTTTTACGAAATAATTAAGTAAAACTACATGTGACTTGGCCTCACTTTTTTTTAATCACTTTTAAACCAACGTATATTAAGTGTCGTAAAAATCATACTTCTATAGGGACAGTCTACTTTAATAAATTTACTGCAATATACTAACAGTTGGCTTATTAGTCAATAAATATTAATTATAATCTGAATTATTTATCAAAGTTCTGACATATGTCCGCGCGCGCGTGTGTGCGTGCGTGCGTGTGCAAAACTTCAATATCAAATCATAAAAGAATAACTGTACCTTTTACAATATTTGTAAGAAACAATACATTTGAAGCTTCCATATCAAGTTTCTTCAAAATATTTTTATAACTTTCTGTTTCATGTTTTAGACCTATTTCTGTATCGAAGTGTTCGCTGATATACTAAAAAAATACAACGTATGAATAAATATGCAAATTTCGTATTATATAAAAATTTGGTTACCTTTGATAAATCTCCATGTATGGAATTTTCGAATATTCTTTTTTGAATATCAATACTTCCACTTGAGTAAGTACAAAGCTTTTTACCACTCTTGATCCAGTCTTCAAAAACGTTTGGTACATCATCATAAACGCTTAAAAAAATAATTGTTATTTACTATCTTATATAATAATATAAAAATAACTGTATACAAGTATTAAACAGGATTTCTTATATATTATTAAAAAAGTTCATATGACTGTGAAAACAATAACGTTATACCTTCACTTACATATAAACACTGCCCAAAATTTTTTGAAATAAATTCTTTAATACTATAATGTTTAAAATATTCATATTTGGAAAATAGAAAATACTACATATCGATTTATTAAGCTAGTAACTTTATATGTTATTAAAAATTTCTAATCATCGTTTGTTTTAATGAACGCCGAGACGCTCATAGTTTCATAAATAAGTATATAAATATTAATAATCTAAGATGTCTCAATAGGGAGCCCGATGCTACAGAAATAAAAAAGGTAAATGTATAGGTTTTACAAAAGATTGGAAATACAATACCGCAAGGAGGGGGAGGGGAGGGGGGCGCTACGACATCCACTTAATTATTGATACTTTATTTTTCTTCTTCAAGGAATATTGAATGTAAATTTTTAATTTTAGTCCCTTTTTCGAGATATGTTAACTGAATATACTTTAATTAAATATTTATTGGAGAAGAAAATTGGTATTTAGATCAATCAAAATGATTTTAACTCAAAAAATGCAAAAAGACAAACACGAAAATAAACAAACACCATCTCTGTCGAACAAAGATATATAACATTGACCTCGCTCTATTCTTAATCCGAGAAACATAAACTCTGCATTCTTCGTTGTTGCTCAACGACAATCACTTGTCTCAGTGTCTTAGTATTTATTATGAGTTTTTAAATGTATTTGTTTATTGGTGAGGCCTCCCCCCAAGCCCGTAACGGGGTTGCTAGTTGCGCAATGTATTATTTTGAGCTTGAAATTAAGTCACTTCGAAATTTATCGTCTTGGCCGTATCTCGATATTTTGGGGTGGTAGAGCAAAATTGAAGTCATATTTGAGCTCAGTGCATCAAAGTACGTAAGGATATGACTGACAGTTTTTTGGGTCAGGCCACTGTTTTATATGTGCGCTTGTATTATTATTTATCATATATCGGTATTTCATTAAAAAATATCTCTTACATAATAATCCTATTCGAGAACTATCATTTTATCGATCAGAGTTATATAAACAATCGATCATCGAATTTTTTATAAAAAGCCGAACAAAGAGCGCACATAACGTGTCCTTTTTATTTAATTGCAGAACGAGTTTTTCCAGAATGTTTTAAACAATTAGCACTCAATGTAAAAAAAAAAAGACTTAAATCATTAAAAGTTTGAGAGCGAAAGCGATATCGCTTTTTATTTACTATTTACTACAGTGTCTATCACAACCATTAGAGGTGACCAATCACAATCATTAGGGAGTCGCCACAAATAAGACGTGGCGTGCCATGCCGTGCCATGCCGTGTCAAGTGCTTTTTCAAAACGAGTGTGCCATCTGCCAACACTATTGCGTCCGTGTTCCAACCTTCCAAGGGCTTTTTTAAAACAGGAAGTTTGCCATCTATGATCCTTTCTTTGCGACGAAGAAAACGGAGTAGTGCTTCGTTGCTCCGAATGTTTCTATGTAAAATTATTGCAAAATAAGTAAGTTTTCGCACAATAAATTTTAAATATATATAAGTTTTTACTAAATTTAACATTATATTGTGATACCTTTTTCTTTGTTTTACAGCACAGATCAAAAAAAAATTTTGTTTTTAAAATTTTTAATTGTTACGCTACCTTTTATTGTAGTTTCATGAAATGATACTTGAAAGCTATTTTTATTCAGTATAACTTTTTCCTATTCTGTTCGTAAATCACATAACTTACGCATGTTGTATGACGAAGTGAACATAAACGCGCAAATAAATATTGCAGACACATTCGCAGGTAGTTCTTTTTGCACTTAGTCAACTCGAACTAATACGGAAAATGTTACGGAAAACGTTACGAAAAACGTTACGGAAAACGCTTTTGTTCAATAATATACTATATTTACATATATGTACATAATATGAACTTTATTAGTTTTTAATTGTTGAAGATTAACAAATTTGGGTCCCTACACAACAAAAAGTAAACTTAAATTTCGAACCCAATATTTGAAAAACGTACTTTCGACTTTGCTAATTTTTGGGGAAAAACATAATAAAAAATTAGTTTTATTTTACAACTTAAGCACAGAAAATACTATTTTATATATATTTTTGAAAAATCTTCTTAGAATTTAAAAATTGAATTTGAATTAAACGCATGATCTTCAATGAGTTAAAAATAAATGAAAATAAAATTTTATTTTGATCTGTGCTGTAAAACAAAGAAAAAGGTATCATAATATAATGTTAAATTTAGTAAAAACTTATATATATTTAAAATTTATTGTGCGAAAACTTACTTATTTTGCAATAATTTTACATAGAAACATTCGGAGCAACGAAGCACTACTCCGTTTTCTTCGTCGCAAAGAAAGGATCATAGATGGCAAGCGGTTTTAAAAAAGCGCTTGGAGCGTTGGAACACGAACGCAATAGTGTTGGCAGGTGGCACAGTCGTTTTCAAAAAGCACTCGACACGACACGGCACGCCACGGGTTATTTGTGTAGACTCCCTTAGAAGTGACAATCTGAAGTCCATCTTTTTTTTATATAGAGAACTAACTAGATTCAACGTGCTTTGCGATTATTGGTTTTCATTATTTTATTCATTTATTTATTTTTTAAGGTTATGAGCACGATCAAGTTAGTTTAAATTTCAAAGTTTCTGTCAAACAGTTTAAATTAAAGGATAATAACATAAATTTAATAAATATGATAAAGAATTTTTCTTGAACTATTTTAATTGTTGAGTTTTAAATACTTATAACTTCCAGAATTCAATATTGAAAATTCAAACATATTAGATTTTCGCGCCTATTCTGTATAGACCAATCTAATGAGTTTACAACAACCAACCCAAACAGTCTTATTGTGACAGATTTCATCCATCACTTTTTAAGAGAAGATTTCTTCAGTCCGAACTTTTAACCCAATGTTATCTGTGTATTTATATGATAGAATGTTTAATCTTTTATAATTTTTAGTATTATTAGATATTCTAGATATCATTGATAACCTCATGTTTAATACTATGAATTATTTAAGCTTTATACATTTTACAAAAGAACTTATTTATTTCAACTACGGGTTAAGCAACACTAATGCTAAGAGTGCGCAGCGACACGTCGCCGTCTTTTAACTTTTCAACGTCTATTTTTTTTTTGGAGGGGGGTGTTTTTGCTTATGACTTGTACTTTTGAACGAAAAAATTTATTTTGAAAAAAGTATTCTTTTAGAAAAATCGTTCTAAACTTCCACGCAAGTTTTTGATTGTCAAAACATATTTTATAGAAACAACAATAGCACCATTGGAAAGAGAGAGAAAAGTTTCTTCCGACTTAGTGCATGATTATGAGCGGCGAACCCTTTCATATAGAGTGGTCTCTCAGACATCGATACTTTGTACGATGAATATACAAAAAAAGAGATCATTTTGAGACAGATGAAATGTCGGTAATCTAGAAGTTTAAAAAAAAGATAAGCCAAAGAATAAAGATTCTTTTCTGGTGATTTAATTGACTAATTACAATCTCGTGATATAGAATTTAAAATTTGTCTATTTTAAAGTAACATCAATGTCAGTTTATTACACATAGAAAATAGCGCTATATTCACTATAACGCGCTTTTATTATATGAAGTGAAAAATTTATATTTTTCTTGATTTTTTAAATTTAGTAAATTTTGAATATTTATGTTTAGTTATATATCTTAAAATCGCATCATATACAATCATTTAATTCCCGAGAAAACGAAAAATTTTCGCGGATTACATAACCTATACATTATAAAAATGATAAGATTCTAATTTTTTTTTAATTTCCAAAACTTGAGCACGCTTCGTATGTAAATATTAAGTTTCCCCACGAAATTTTAATCAACTCGGTTAATTATTTGAAGAGAAAACTTGAAAAACTGATTGATTTCAACGTTTACATAAGAAATTTGTTGCAAAAACAAAAATATTAAGAATCACATAAGAAATTTTAAGATAGCCTGAAAAAGAAAAAAATGAACAATATTGTAGAAAGTAAAAATTGGATATATATATTCTAAAAAGCATCAGTTAAGAATCAATCAAAAAGTATGGGTTGACCAACAATTCCGTGAAATATAATAACTAAAAAATTTAATCAAATCAAAATTCCGTAGTAAAAATAAAAAATATTCTGATATATTATCATTTACATGTAAATAAACTTTTATTTCAATGTCTAAGCTTTTATAAATTATGATTAATATTTTATATTAACCCTTTTGGAACTGAATTTTTTCTAATTTTCTCTTTGTACTGAATATTTTATTTATAAATATCTATAATTATTATATTTAAGGATATATGGACATGAATTCTTTTACATCATAATATAAACATAACAAATACGGTTTATGTTTTTAGCATTAAATATTGGTCTAGATTGACATTTAGGGAATACTATACAATTGTATATACAAAACTATACATAATATAAGAAATATTTTTTTTCGTATGAATACAAATAAAGAATGTGGAAGCCAAGAAGATTTATAATACATTTTTTTAATGTGCTAAGAAGTATGATGACTCCTTAGCGTTAAGAAAGGTTATAACTCGTTCTAGCGCTAGGGAAGGTGAATACTCTGCTTGACTACTAAGCTTTTTTATTGCGTAGATATTTTAGTTGAGAATTTATATACAGATTAAAAAGTGTTGTTTCTTTCACGCGCATGCGCGACAATATTATTTTTTTTGAAAAACCGAATAAGTAATTCCGTAAAGATAATGTATAGATGTCCCAACCGAGTATCGCTTCGGTATACACAGTATGAGGCATAAATTGATAAGCGAGTACGAATACAGTACTCTGCTTACAACGAGTATCATCGTATGCGGTACACGGTAGACGGCTTCCGATGCGTATGATATGTCAAATGCGCACACGATACTCGATAAGGAAAGCGTCCATGCATTTTGCATTGATAATTATTTAAGAAATAACACTCTTCTGTGCATTAGAAGACTACAGGGATTTACTTCTTTAGTCATGTGTGTTTTTATACACTCTTCTAATCGAATACTAAGTGCTCCTTTGGTCGTAGGCAGTTGTTAACATGCACCGAGTACGCATGCGGCACACGGGATACTGTAAGCACGGCATAAAGTACTCTTGGCAAACCGTGTACTGTATACGCTCTCGCTTACCAATTGGCCATATGCCGCATACCGTGTACCGCATCCGTCCACGTTTGGAGACACATATATACTATTTTTATACTATCGGATTCTTTTAATCTGTATAGAAGTCCTCAACTAAAGCTTCTACGTGAAAACTGATCTTGAGAGTTATTACCTATCTTGGGGCTAGCTCAAGTTATTACCTTGCTTCGCGTTAGGCTGAACTACTATCTTTCTTAGCGCTTGACCGAGTTATCATACATTCCTCAACGCTGAACCGAGTTCTTACTTTTTTTTAGCGCTAGGCCGAGGAATAAACTTTCTTAGTGCGTTGCCAAGTTTTAAGTGTTCGGCGGAGTTACCATAGTTTTTCTCCCAGTCAACGAAATGAACTTGTTCTAGAAGGATTTTGGAAAATATAAAAAATGTGATTTTATTTCGTATTTGTATCATAATTATGGAATCAGTAAAGTTGTTTGGGTTGATTGAACATTATGCAAAAAATAGTGGGGCTTTAGCAGATGTAGCGTCCGACAACTTTTAGAGGACCGGAAAACTAGTATAATGATTAGACCGTTAATACTCATGATTAATCCAGAATGTAAAATATCTTTTTTATGTATTTTATGAGGTGGCTTGAGTACCACAAATCCCGGCCTTCTAAAAGATAATCCAGCCGAGTGGTGTTCAGCTAAAAAAAATACTTTGGTAGTTTTCACATAATTACTTGATAAAATGTACTCTTCTTTAGCACAGTAGTATTTTTGTTAGCATTGTCTACAGTATCAACTAATTAATACACCGTTCATTAAACTGTTTTGCTGAAAATGTGCAACTATTTATACTGTAAATACTATATCTATCAAAGAACTTCTCAACTATAATGAAAACCAGAAGTGAATAAGGTATAATGCATTGTCTTTTTTTATATCCGTGCCTTTAATTGTTAAATTCTTTAGCTAAAGGATCTAGATTTTGATAAAATTTTTTAATGTGCTTTTTACTACCACAAATTAACGCCTAGCATCGATTTCTTTTATTGAATATCGACCTTTGATTAGATTTAAGGTGGTCTTATACTTAAAAATTTTCAAAAAATCAAATTTTCTTTTATTATAATTTTTAATTATATATGTTATTCTAAAGAAAAAAATAGGACCAACTAGGGAGGCCGTACCCCTCTGCGCGCTTTCGCGCGCCAACCCCCCGTAGTCTATGTAAAAACTTCGTTTTTATATTATAGGCACGACCGAAATTCTCAGAAGATCCTTTGCATTTGAAATAATTTCGAAAAAAATGTAACATTTTATTAGTTCCATGATAAATAGAAAAAAAAACACTGCCAATACATTAACTCGTAACTTCCTC
>JAYJLV010000011.1:25835788-25854767 GCA_036873485.1 Torymus texanus | reverse complement strand
CTAGATTTCTAGAGAAATCTAGTACTTATACTCGCTAATTACTAGAAATTTACTAGCTTTCTAGGAGAATCTAATAATTTGGCGTGTACGCACGATTTTTGCGTGAGGTTGTAGAAGGAGCATTCGCGATCGACTCGAAATTCTCGCAAAAAAGCGGGATACCTCGCAAAAATACTCGAAAACTGAACGAATCTCGATCGCTCAATTTATATAAGGATTTGTCCACATGCCACCACCGCCACCGTATGAATGCTAGGGATGTGTGTGTGTGTGTGTGTATATATATATATATCACATATATAGGTATACGTCGCTGGTATTCATACGGTGGCGGTGGTAGTATCTGGACAGACCCTAAAGGATTTGTCATACATTTATTAAATTAATTAAATTAATTATAAAATTTGAAAATATTTTTTATCTAGCATACATAAAAATAACATAACTTCAAAATTGTGCGGCGTTAATTTATTTCGTTTATCTGTCAAAATGCACTTTGCATTCGATATTTATCGGAAATATGGGCAAATATCGATAGAAACGATTTAAAAAATCGATAAAACATCGACCATCACTACTAGAGCCATAACAGGCCACTGCACGCACTGCGTCACTGGCTCACTGCCGACTGCGTGCTCAGGATCCGCACTCCGCAGGTTTGACATTGCCATGCGGCGTTCCGGCGCTAGCACGCCGGCGACTTCTTCCAGGATTAAGCAAAAAATTATAAATATGAGGAATTTGGAATCTAGAATAATTTCAAAACAGAGGTTTGAAACCCTTGTAGAAAATAAATTTTAACGGTAGTATGTTGCAACTGAGACTTGAGATAGGTTCGAATGAATTTCGGGATAAAATGACTAAACCGCCATTCGCCACGAACTGCGCGCTTCCGCGTAGGCGCGTACGCGCCATCTACGATTATATAGCGTATTTTGACGTTTAGTGCTCGTCACGTTTTGTTTCTTAAATAAGAATTGTAAGCTGCATGTAAAGTCGCAGAAAAATATTTTAATCAGGCTGAGCATGTATAGTCATCTGTATTTGACAAATACACGTGCGTACGGTCCGGTAATTGGTGAAAGGGCAAAATAATTATCGAGAAATTTGACACGGAGAGAGCAGAGTCGGTCAGCTTTTGGAGTCCCGGGTCACCGACGGTGAGCACCTGTCGCACCACTTCTCTCCCTCTCCCAACGACCAACAGGAGAGAGATCGACGCGATCGCAGAGAGGGGCGGCCGCAACTCGCAAGGACGGATTTCCGGCGGCGCCATTTGTCTACCTCTTCGAGTCTCCGGCGGCGGCAGTTCTCTTTACTACGTGTGTGTGTCTTTGGCGTAACTGCACGCGCAGTTCTTTGCCCCGTAAACGTGTTACAAGTTGGATTACTCCACAGAAGTCAGGCTGACTCGTAAGTACGCACGTTAAGGAAATATGTCGCGAGGGCGTTAATTTTCTAGCGATAGCCCGTCGCCAAGCGAGCAAAATTTTTCTAAGAGGGAGGAAGAGCGGCGGACATGCCGCGACCTTGTTGCTCGCGCGACTTCGATTTGACTTGCGATTTATCGTAGAAACTGAGGCTCATTATTGAGTGATATAGTAGTGCTAATATTTCCGGAATAAACGTCGCAAGCGAGCGGCCTGCTGCCTCTATAAGCCTATAACTCATGGAGGTGTCGGCTTATCGACGCATGCGGCACGGCGGCAACGCTCTCTTTTTCCCGACTCTCCTTTCCCCCACCATTCTGCGTGCTTTCTCTCTCCAAGTGCTTCTGCCGCGTCGTCTTGTTGGCGTCGCGTCGTTCGCACTCGCTCACTCACGAGTTCTGTTTCTCTCACTCAAGGTCTGACTCACGCCAGAGGAGAGTCCGCCGCATCCCGGCTCGTCGTGTCCTGTGTTTGAGGTGAATCGACAGCAGGCCAGTTATTTTTCGATTGGTTCGAAAATGAATAACCTGGTAAGTGCGCATCATTCTTTTTTACGTACATGAACACTCGCGCGTAGAAGCGGTATATTACGATGATTCGAAAACTAAACTACCAAGTGGCCGAGCTCATGCTCGTGCTCATCTTCTAGTTTCTCATTTGCCAATGTTGTTGCGGGTGTAAACTATATTTTTAATACTGTCTTATTTGTACTGTTTCAACTGTCTTTTCAAATCTCGTTCTCATGTAATAAAATCAATAATTGGGTGACGTGTAGTGTATTTCAGTATACTCGAAACATCGTAGTGCCATGTATAAGTATTTATCTAACAATCAAGGCATTTCATATCGTTTCGATACAGTAATAAAATTTTCAAAAAAGTACTTCATTCATTTTTGCATCATTGAGCCGGTAGATATGGGCAAATGTTACTAGAGCCAATACTTAAATTAAGTTTGTACCAGAAATAGGTTTTTGAACATGAATACCAAGGTGGCAAAAGTATATCGAATCTTAAAAGAACGTTGATACGTAGACAGTCCCATTCTACGGTATACAAGCGTCCCGTCGTCCATATAGGTTTGGGGGGCGCGAGTACGCGGGGATAGACTTGGACATCAGAGGGCTCTTCCTGTCTCCAATGTCCCCACATTCTTCCAAGTACAAATTCTTAAAATTAAATTTGGCTATAGTTGCTGTTGCAAAGTATTCCATTTCTAATTAGAATACATAAATAATTAACTACACATAACAAATTATTTCATTAGTTAACTATCATTTATCGAGTAAATTTCACAATTTCATGACTATACAAATATCTAAAATTATGCATTAAATCAAGACTGCATGAAGAGTGTAGCCACCGCTACTTGTGCCTTCTACCACTCACTGTAGAAGTTACAAGTCAACATATTCATTTGTTATTTTGTAAATTTTTAACAATCTTTTTATATTAGAGTAATTTAACCTCAAAATTCTCGCTAAAACTAATTGATATTTTGACTTGAACTTTGTATAAGGTGGCAGAATATCATAAAACTTGTTGAATTTGTTTAATTGATAAAGGCTAAGAGTTGGTTACATCTTACGCAATATTCAAGTGTCAATACTTTATGAGTTAATTCATACAATTTCTTATAACAATTTTTTTTTTTTTTTTTTTTTTTAACTCAAAACTGGTCAGTTGTTTGTATGGGCAGTATATTGTAGATTTGTTATTAAAATTCTAGTGTTTATTGTTACCTATAATAGAAAAATTAACAACTTAAATCGTATTTATAAATTCATATATACTTATTTTGGTATATTTTTAAAAAGAGATAAATAAATTAGAAATATTAAAATTAGTCTTATTGTGAATGTAAACTTTTTAATGCATTCATCTTTTTATTCACATTCAATAATTTACATAAATAAGTTTATTCTTAGAAATTACATTTCGAACATCATTACCGGTATTAATAATAAACCGAAGATCTTCAAAATTTTTTTTTAATATTATTGTATATTACAGTTTATTACTGTTTTGTTTGTTATTTATACGATTTTATTATATAAATTTATCAACCTGGCCGTTATATGCTGTATTGCTACCGTTATTTTTGTATTATTTTGTACTGGACAGTTAATGTCTGTGTTCTTAAATAAATAAATAAATAAATATTTAGTTTTAATTTTACTATTTTAGACTTCATTATTGTACTTTTTATTAACATTATCTTTCAGATAGTATAATATATTATTTATACTAAATAACAAATTTGAATTCTAAATTTGAAGTTAGTAAACAAATCGGTATAGCATTTATTTTGTAATTAAATTATTCGATGCAAAATTTCAATCCATTGGGATATTGAATAATTTAATGATGATTTTATTGATTTAGTCGAATGCACATATTTACTTATTTACTTAATATTCTTGAGTAAGAAATAAATTACATTACATATAATAACCCTGCGGAGGAAAATAAATTCCCTGTTTGCAGGTCCGGAGTATATGGTTACTTAACTAAAACTAGTACTAAATCTTAATACTAGATAAAACATCTTTATTTTTAACATTATTATAAAATTTATATAAATAGTAATAAGGATATATGTTATGCGCATTTATCTAAGTTTTAGACTTGAATTCATATAACAAAATTATAGGATCAAATCTTTTCAATGAATATTATCCACAAACCACAATTTTTTTAACTTATAGATAGTAGGTCTTTTATTTATTTCTAGAGTTTTGAGTTCGTTTTGGCAGTAGAAAAAGTATTGCCGTTATATAATTGCTTTTTTCACTTTGTCTTGTCTATTTTAGTTAATACAATAGCTTTATTTCTCGTCTTACTATTTGAGTTTGTAAATATATTTTTCATTTCGTTGTAATAATATTTTAAACAGTCCCATTTGAATAGTTGCTTAATATTCATTGGTTTATTTTGCTCAAAAGTGTTTTTGAAAACTAGTTTAAGTAATCTGTTTTGAATATTTTGAATTAATAATTAATCACACTGAAAAAACGCATAAAGTACCTATAAAGTATTAATCTGTATAAATTTAATAATTTATTAACATATAGGGGAAGGTGGGGCGTTATGGATTTCCCATGTAAATCAAATGAAGTCAGTCGGCCATATTGAAAAAAAAAATTTAAGTGGGGCGCTATGGGTACTCTATTTTTAAAGTTATTTATACTCAACTGTTTCAGTTTTTACCACTTCGAATACATTTGTTACAACTTCAACCATAACCAAAAAAATTTGCAGCTAAAAATAGTTTCTCATATTTTAAATATCGCCAAAACTCATATCGCCCCACCTTCCCCTAAATCATTTAATTAATTTCTATATCAAAATATTCATTTTATGTCAGAGAACATTTTTAATTTTGACGCTATTCAAACTGGATATTGAACCATCAACCAATTGTATTGCTTCTTTAAATGCTTCACATCATCCTCTCATCTATTTTTTAAAGAGTGGATGTGTGTATATATATATATATATAAAAAATTGTTTTTAATAGAGAAAAGGCGATTAGTTGTCGAATTCAAGCTTTAGAGTTAACTTCAAAGCGATATAAAAAATATTGGTTGAAACTGATAAAGCCAACTTCGGAGCGCCAGCTCTTGGTAGTGAACCTACAGCCATCTGCGCGTTACATGCGCACTATAATTATAGTTTAGTTTTTAAAATATATACCTACCACTTACTGTTTAACAAATTAAAATTAGGTTATGATTAAATTTTGTTGATCAATGCCATTCATTGAAAGTTTTGTACAAGAAATGCTACATAAAATTCAATTTTTGCTATACTCTTTGCGTATATTTGATCAATCATGAATGATTTGCTCTTGTTATATGCTATTGTTTATACTGAATTATTGATTGCATATTCAAAGCCCTCTTGATGGGTTAACTAATTAAATATTGCATTAATAAGCTCAATTAGTTAATCTTCAAAGAATTTTTTTCTTGTTAGAGCCGGGACCTGATTCATTCCTGTATGATTTACCTATATAAGCGGCTATCTAATTCCGTCAGATTTTAAAGATACCTCCAGTCTCAAGGAGTAAACTCTCTAAAGATGTTAATCTGCCTATTTTACTCTTGGCAATAGTGTATATGCTTATGAAGGGTCGATTACAAACTTTGAGATCCACTTGGTTTTCAATGTTTTTAGGTACGGAGAACCAAAATCTCTTGATTAGTGAGTCGGCAAGTTACCTAATTCATTGTTATTTGAATTTTATTTCTATAAAATAAAAAAAATACTACGCTTCAATTATACAAAATTTCAGATTATTAGATTAGATTACATTTTTCAACATTTTTTTGAGCAAAAATGTCTTGACTATTTTTTATCGCATACCTTAATATCGATGATTTTTTATCAAATACAATTTATGCTATGTCTATTATTAATTTTTCTGGGCTCAACGGTAGGGGGAGGGGGGGGAAGGTTTGGACGATTCGTTATAAAATTGAAGTTATCTACATGTTACTGAATTTAAATAACTGATGCACACAGGTGCAGTATTTTGAAATTTTGGATGACTAAAACATTTTAAAATACACCTATTTATCTACCATCCAAAACATTGAATTTCAATGAGCAAAATTGCTAGTTAACTTCATTTTTATAGTGCATTGTCTAAACATTAACTCTGCACCTCATCGTCCAGACTACAACCCAGTTGTAGACATGTATTTTTTCAAAGGTATTGCCTTCATATTGCCCCTTGATTCAATTTCCCAATATATTTCGTAGTATTTACTGATTCCTTAACATGAACAGGCATCTATGCCTGCGTTAATTATAAATTATTAGATGTTTATGGAACAGATTCTAAACTCCAGTGAGAAAAACACTATTAATATTTTTAGTGCTGAAAGTATGAATGTAATTAAAATTGATAAAATGTTACAACTAAAATACCCTTCTACATTAGCGAAATTGATATTTATTTATCAGAATTATTCAATATATTAATTTTATATATATTTTTTTCTTTCAGAAAATGGTGTCGCCCAGTTCGCCGGTAAGAATTTTATCAATAAATACATTATTTTTTTAAAGTTCTAATTAAAACTGATTTATCTTTTAAAAGAATTATTTTATTAAAAAAAATTTTGTTCATGGTTCATGGTAAATTATTCCAGTTAACCCTTTGAAGCACAATTTTTCCTACGAGGCAACCTTTTTCACCTGCATTTTTATTGATAAACATTGTATATTTATGAGTATTTACATATCTGTCTTCCCGGAATAACCATATATCTGTACTTTTCATGATTTTGAGAATATTGAGTTTTTAAATTTGCATCGGTACTTGAAATCAAGACAAATGATATTAAATGTAACACTGCATACCTGATTTATATTTAAATAACACATTTATTACCATAGTTACTAAATCAATTAGTGGTCATGTCTCAGAAAGCGACTTTTACTTATATGGTTATTGCGAGAAGAAAAAAAATTTTAATGGAGTTATATGAGCTTTCCGTTCAATGGTAGTACATTGCTTTTCCGATAACTTTTTATTCCTTATTATTTATGAAAAATTTAATCAATCTAATAATTTTATTATACGAGTCATGCGAATGGATTGTCTTTAAAAATATTTTACAGATTACTTTGCAGTTAAATATATTTATAGTTAAATAAAGTATGAGGATTCATATGCTACTTGTAAATGTTTCATGGTACCACCTCTATATCTTCCAAACTCATATTTTTTAATTGTTATTATTAATAATCTAAATTCGTCACAAACGTTGGCAAGATACCAATATAATTACTTCTCCAATCTAGAATTGTATCGTTCTTCCGAAATATTGAATGAAAACAGTGCAGATATATGGTTATTCCAGGAAAATGTAGTTATAGCATTTTTCCTTGTACTCATTCGAAAACAGGAGTGCACCTTATTAATTTCTGCTCTGATTACATGATAGAAGAATATTTAAAAGTAAAAACAGCGCATTAAATCGATTTTCAAAAATTTGTCACATACGACTATTCCAGGAAGCCACAAATATAGTGGTTGGCATTTCTAGTTCTCTTTGTTGCAAAATTGTTATAAATAAACAAATAGCAAAAAAAAATGTGTGCTTTAAAGCGTTAACGCGGACACGGATGAGGTGTACAAGATATATTTTCGTTAAATGATTATATCGAGCGCCATGTTCCACTAGAGTATTTCTTAACTTTAAAAATAAACAATTTACTGCCTACCTCTTTTAAGTACGGGCATGACTTCTTTCTACTGTTTATCGAACCATTAAATAATCAATAAAACAAACAAAAAATGTGTTATTATATTGCTCAACAGTCTTACATCTTATTTTCGTGGTAACATGTAAAAGACAGTAATAATTTACGTTGAGCAAGAGCAATGTCTTGAACAGACACCATACTTTTCTTACCTTATGAGTATGGTCGATTTCAAAGAAACAAAATTTATTATCCGTAATATGGAGGCCATTATAACTGTATATTTGTTATTAATGATTATTTTGCCTTTCTCAGAGGAAGACAAAAATCTTCGTTGGCCGACTACCGGAAAATTGCAGGAGCGATGAACTACGCCTCCTGTTCTTGCGCTTTGGCGAGGTAACCGAATGCGATGTGATGAATCGATACGGTTTCGTACACATGGCTCGTGAGGAGGACGCCGCAGAAGCGATCAAAGCGCTGCACAACACCGTTTTCAAGGGCGCTACCATCAACGTCGAGCAGTCCACGGGCAAATCGCGGGGACGCCGAGATGACAGACGCGGTGGCCCCATGCGCGGCGGCAGAGGAGGACGAGATGGAGGCCGCGATACTCGTCCCGGTCCGTATAACGACAGGAGAGGTTTGTTGAAATACACCGCGTCGTTCGTAACTTCTGAAAGAAAAAATGATTTTTCCTAAAAATCAAATGGAAAATCAAACTTTTTTCCGTACTTTTCGACGAACCTCCTTGTGATTTTCCATATAATAATTGTACAACGCGTCGAGACTATGATTATTACCCTGTGTTTAAGCGTTTGTACTTCTAAGGCTAATATTATGCAACTAAAACTATTTTTTTTTTTTTTTTTTTTTTTTTTTTTTTTTTTTTTTTTTTTTTTTTTTTTTATCATGGAGAAAATGTGTTTTAACTGTATTCTCTTAAGTGATATTTATACTTTTTTATTGCTAAGTTCATTAAAATATAAGTTCACTTTTTTAATCTAGTAAGACTCCAAATTTCCTTAAAAGATTTTTAATTTTTCTTGAATTAAGGGGGTAACATAGTCCTACCTTACCGACTCCTCTATTTGGTCTTGTAAAAAATAAATACAATGAATTATCTAAAACGAAGAGTGCACTCCTCTAAGTTTTTTAATGTGTAAACAATATGCCGAAACCAGAGGTCAAAATAATTAGTGGTTTTTTTTTAGTAAAGTTTTAGCAAATTTTAAGATTGATGTCATTATTTTGTTAAAACTTTACACGGAGAGAAATTCTCTAGTAAATTTTACAAGATACTATTGTAATTCTCTCACAGACAGCTCATCTGACAAATCTTATAATAAACTATTGTAATTTTTTTTTAGGGAACCTACGAATTTTTCTAAGAAACATATGATTTTTTTTAAGGAACCTACGAATTTTTCTAAAAAATTCTTGTAAAAATGCCAATATTGACAGTGTGTGAGAGAATTACAATAGTACCTTTTAAAATTTACTAGAGAATTTCTCTTCGTGTACTAAAAACCCACTAATTATTTTGACCTCTGGTTTCGGCGTATCGTTTACGCATTAAAAAATTTGGAGGAGCGCACTCTTCGTTTTAGATAATACATTATATTTATTTTTTACAGGACCAAATAGAAGAGTCGGTAAGGTAGAACTATGGTACCCCCATAAAAAATATATAAAAGAATAAATATTAATTTACATTTTTTCTCTGTGTGTACTGTGCTTCATTGAATGTATAAAATTGATAAAATTTGTTTTCAGTTATGAGCACATGGTTGTATATTTTTATGTAGATGAATATATTGCACATATAGCTCATATTTTGCACTATGCATAATTGAACCATACTTAATAGTTAATCAATTTAAAATTGATTATTTATTTTCATTCCTCAACACATTTTTTAAAATTGCTTATAGCATTTATCATTGAACTATTCACATAAATAATACTCATGTTCACCTCATCACTCATTTCTGTATGTATAATGCCTTTTTATTGATCTGACTTATAATCAGTATAAAATTAAAAAAAAAGAAATGGTTTGTAGTGCATATAAATTAGATGAATGTACACCCGCAAACAAAATGAAATGTACAATTTTTTTTGGAAAAGATTTTTTTAATTCTTTGCATGACTTTACATCACATTACTATCACGTTTTTCATAAAAGCTTACTCAAATGCTATGACTCCAAAGTTAGTAGATGATTCGCAAAAGAGTTTTGAAAATTATAAAATTTATTTTCTGACAGCAGTATTAGCTTTCAAGACTTCTCTATTATTACTTATTTCCATTTCTAATTTAAAATGACTCCTTGAATCAACAACTAGCTTGTTAATAATTCATCTATGCCTTTGACAGAGTGTGTATTCAAAGTATTACCGAATCAGAAATCGGCTTGCGAAACCCATCAACGTATTATTTACAAACGTTTAAGCTCGAGTAATAATCTATCTTTGGGTTGATTTACGATAAGTTGAAGCGAATCGCCGTTCGGAATTCTGCGGTAAAGTAAAATATGAAAATAGAAAAACGAAATAACATTTTTGAATTAAATGCGAGACGATAGTTAGGAGCTTCAATGTAACTCGAAAACCTAACTGGCTCTCAATATCAGACGGCAAAAAGCAATGAAGTGTTCCTGTTTTTTGTTCTTGGTTCTGTTCTGTGACTATGCAACTGCAGTGCTCCCAATTCATAACGTCGGCTACGACGGATCTGCCGGCGGTGGTGGCGGCTACACAGACTACAACCGCGGTGGCGGCGACTTCAGCGGCCGAGGTGACTTCAGCGGTGGCTACAACGACAGAGGTGGTTACGGGCAGAACGTCGGTGGCGCTGCCATGGGCTACACCTCGACTACTCCGATGGGCGGCTATGGGCCAGCGGGCGGAGCTGTTGGTGGCTACGGACCTACGGGGGCCGTTGATTACGGCAGAACCGACTATGGTAGGACAGCTGATTTCGGCGCGCGAACAGACTATGGGAATCGAGGAGATTTTCCAAGTAACGTACCGTTTCTCCAATTTTTGTCTTTAATTCTGGACATGAGCCTGCTTTTTTGAGCATTGTATTTTTTTTTTGTTTTACCTTTGCTTTTTATTTCACTATTTATTTTGATTTTTAATCTATGATTTGCTTCTGGGCATCACATTTTCCATGTAGTTCATATATCAATATTTATATTTTACTGTATGTCATTGCAATCGAATTTTCTCATATTCAAATTAAAGACAAATTGCATGCGCGATTAAAATTATTTTCTACGTGAAATATATTACTTAGAAAATGCTTATTTCGAATTACCCGTTTCATTATTCCTATTGCTTGAATTGCTTAACACGAATGTCTCACATTTATTACAGCTTTATTCTTTGGACCATGTATAACTTTATTTTATTAGATATAAAGTAGAAATGTTTATAATCGCATTTTGCAATGTAAAATTGGAAAACGATGGAAAACCTATCAATTCTTTGACAAAAACAAAAGATAAATCATCCTAATGGGATGCTGAAGCATAATGGCATTGATCATGTATTGCAATTTCTAAAAATTAGTACTTCTATGCATCTTACACTGCATGTATATAATCTTTGTCCTTGTGTGCCTCATATTCAACCAGTCTAATAAGTGCTGGAATTATTGACAGAATTGGTGCATGCAATAGAACGCATTAAAAAATAGTGAGTAGCGTTTGAAATATAAGCTGCACCAAGTTGAAATCCCCAAAATTTAACAAAACTTATGGGGTTGTCTTATATACTAAAGAAGGATATTCTTGGAAAACAGTGTGTGACTACTCCATAGCCGGTGGGGGCATGGCTGGCGACTTTAATAGGGCTGCACCTGGTCCCGTTGACTATGGACGTACCGACAACTTCGCAGCCGGCAGAGCTGACGCATACGGCGCTCCACGGGCGGACTATGATCGAACGGCGACCGGGCCAATGAGAAACGGTAGCGGTGGCGTAGCAACTGGTGGCTATGGCGCTGGATACGGTGATGTTGGGTGAGTGTGTATTTTTTCCCCTCACTTTTGAAATACTGTTCTTGTAATAAATTGAATACACTTTTACACTTTATTAATGTTATGATTACTCAAAAAAATAAGAAAATATTTATTAATGTATATGTAACACTTTATTTACTCTAATAAATATTCTTCTGATACTTACCTAATCCACCAAATAAAATTTATTTAAAAAAAATGTAGTTAGAACTGTTTATTTACTTTAATGAATAGTAATTTTAATAATAATTTTAATATTTAATAGACCAATCAGTGGAGCACCAAGTTACAGCACTGGTGGACCCAGCTACAATACTGGCCCTGGACCCCAAGCAGATATGTTCAGTCGAAGAGCTGGAGGAACTGTCCCCAGTGGTGGATATCAAGTTGGAGGGTATGTTCATATAATATTATATCAGAGTTTCTCAAAATTTATTCTAATAGAAAAACCTTTTTTCATCCAGTTCTTAGAACTGAAATATAAATGAATAATTAGAATATGAAATATGTTTTGCAGTCATTGAATGTAAATCATTTTTCCTGATAATATCTCTAGTAGTAAATCCATCATATGAATTTGCATCCTTTGTCGTTATATTATCTCGACTATATAGCGATTACATAACTGTGTTCATTTTCGCAATTCAGAAATTTCATGTCCTTACCTTCATAAGCTCCACCGGTTTAAAAGATACTGAAAATTGTTGGTCTCATTAAGCTCGTAGTAGTAGTGTAGCAATGCAGGACTCTGTCAAATTCATAAAAAAGATCTTAGATATCTGTAAATTTTTATGAAACAAGTGATATTTTTTTTACATTACAGATACACAGAAGGATATGACAGAGCAGATCCGTACGGCCCTCCACGCGGAGGTGGTCGGTAAGTAACATATCCCATTTTTAATTTTCCTTGAAAATATTTTAGTTTACGTGCATTGCAGAATATTTCGTTTAATTCACATAATTTCGAGTCGTTAAAAATGCGAAAAGGAACACGGAGCTTAGTAAAAAAAAAACCTTGCGCTCTCGTTCTTTTGCGTTCCGTCGCTTTTATGCTTCTCCGAACCGTTCAAACTTCGAGTAAGCGTAGTCTGAAAAATACAATCGCGCAGAGCGACTCTGACAATCACATTGTATAAAAGCATAAGATGTAACGAATTGGAATTCATTTTGGTAACAATAAAAGGTATTTTATTCACTTATTAATTTATTGAGATTGAATTTATTAAATGAAAATTTTTTTATAAATGTACTGATAAACATTTTGCCAACACATTTATTGTTATCATACTTCTAAAAGTTTCATGATTGACCTGCGTTAACACGAACGCGCGCCATTATGAAAATAAACACTTATTGCGACGTTACGAACGTATATTCTTTGTACACTGCGAATGCGATTTTTAAGCGATAGACAAAGCATGCTGCAAAGCGACTGCAAAGTATTAAATGCAGGATTGATGTTTTATTATGTCTAACTTTTTCTTCATTTTCTCTTACGAAAATTGAAACGTATACGTAAATTTTAAAAAGGATTAAAATCTTTAAAATAATTATAAATTGCAAAAATTTCTAATCATGTTCTGAAATAAACATTTTCATACCATAATTCCAACAGTTCTTCGCACAAATTTGGATTATTTTTTCTTTTCTATTAATTTTAATAGTTAACATATGCTTGCGTATTCCATCTCTCTAATGTACTGCGTAGTGATATTACAATTAATCAGTTTAATATATGATCTAACATATATTGAAGAAGAGAAAAAAGAAAGTAAAAACCAAAAATATAAATCAAATCCATACATCAATGCACCTGTTTAATCTTTAAAATATTTAAAAATAATACTACTTGAAATTTAGAATTATTAAAGAATTATTTTCTAAAAGCAATTTCATTACGCAGTTTCATCATTGACGTTAACTCCGATCTTTCGACAAAACTTCTCTGATCATTCTACTAAAGCGCGTCACAAGAATAGAACTACATCTAGCAACGTTACATCTTATACTTTAAACTACGCTGTAAAAAAGAACAAATACTGAAACGATTAATTCTGCGATTTCTCATTTTTTTAAACTTTTAGCTTCCCAGGCCCGGCAGACGCGATGCAACCGAGGTACTAATTAACCGAAAGTACCTGCGAAACAAAGCGAATAATAACACGCACGCAAAATGGCAAATAATAGAGTTTGATTGCCGATGAAAATATGGCGGTTAGAGTGCGCGAATTTACGTCTACACATACAACGCCCCTCTCGAATTCAGCCCACTTAACGAAAAATAGTTTCACTCGTGTATATGTATAATTATATTCCTAGATTATAAAATTAAAATTGAAACGAAACTGAAAGATCGAATTAAAACTAGATCAAGGTTAAGTGTGGATATTAAATATAAAATTATAAGAAATGATAATTACAAATTTTGTAAAGATAATTCGAGAGAGTCTACACAGGAGCGAGATCTGGACGAAGCACAGAAGCCATTCGACAACTAAGAATTGTAATAGAAATTTAACATTTTTATACTGTTGATTTTGTCGAAAGAAAAATACTTGACACAAACACACACATACATAATATACAATGAAAATGGAAAGCATATGTAAGCCTTCATTTTGGTGACCGTAACCAAATGCTCAACGAAGAAGAAGTGTAAAGAGCAAGAGTTAAATCTTGCTGTTTTAGGGACACACGTATCTTTACTTAGCTATAAAATAAACAAAAAGTTCAATTATTTCTTCCTAGTTTAGTGTTATCTGATATTATAATGGACATGCTAGTGATTAATTTAGAGTTGCTGTATGATTTTCTTCTTTTCTTTTTTTTATATATGTAAAAATCTGAAAAAACTGTTTGAATAATATTCATGAATAAAACGAGAGGAAATGCTTAAAACTGCTTTCATTAAACAATCGTGTATCTTTTTAGTTGTAATAAATGTAACTAATCATTCCTTATCCTTGTCACAAATTCACACTTTGTAATTAAAATAAAATGTTTTTAAAACTAATTTTCTGAAAAGACTTTCAAATACTAACTACAAACTTTTTAACCTACACTAAACATATCTCCTATAATCAAACCTTTATTTTACATTTATACTAATGATTATTTTAAATTATAGTAGATATAATAATAATAATTAAATATTTTGAGAAATTGGAAAATTTATGTATAATTATAAAATTTCAATTGCTCTTGTGAGTTATTTAAAAAATTTTTTCGCCATTGTAGTGAAGATTGTAATTATACATATTTTTTCTGGGGATGGGTACTAATACCAAGGGCTTTACAAAAATTCACTTCGATTGTAATTGATGAAGGAGACAAGAAAAAATCAAAGTGCATATCAAAACATCATCATGGGCAAAGTCATCGTCTAATTTACTGCGCTTTCGCGTAGCTAATTCTGAAGATTCTGCGCTTCGTCTCGTCGGAAAAAAATTGCGAAAATGCGAAATTAGAGAAAAAGTCAGCGTCTACCTAGCGCAAATAATTCATCTTGGCGGCGTCTTATCTGAGCTCCAATTTTATAATGGAGAAGAGAGTAATCATTCGTCAAAAAATCTATATCCGCCAATGCGTGCGGTGTTTTTTTTAGAAAGAGAGAGATACGAAGCTGCGATGAGAATGCGTTTGCGCCCCGGCGGCTTTGCGATTATGAAGGTATGTTTATTACAAAAAGAACGCGTGCGTCCTTTACAATTATATAGCTGTTACACGAACGTCTTATAGGTGTGTCTTTTGTTAGACACATGCATTATTGGCTTACATCAGAAAAAACATTGCGTGAGAAGACACTATGGTCCTTATCTGTCATGTTTCAATTACACATTCGCAAACAATCATTCTTATTTGAAATAAATCCTCGGTTTTCTTAAATCAAAGTATCCAGTTGTCAGCGCCCAGTACTATCATTTAGTAGATAAACAAATATCTTTTACAACTTGAAAAAAAAAAAATTTATTTTTCTATATAACATAATTACGTTCATGCAATTTTGTATTACTGTATAAAAGAAATTTTTGCATAAAAAGTTTATAAAACTAGCATTTTTTTACTTTACTTGCCTAGCTTGATAATAAAAATTTTATTTTGGTAAAAATCTTTGTAGTCATGACAATTCATTTAATCAAACTTTATTTTTATTTCACAAAAAAAACTTCGATTTTATTTCTACATATAAATTGCTCAATAATTAAGAGAGGAAAAGATCAATTGAAAATATGCGACTTCTCGCATGATTCATTTGTCAATTCAAAATCCTAACAAAACACGTATATTCATATACATAAGATCAAAATGAAACATTTTTGTGAAACATGCGTTTGCAATAATGGCAACCTAAATTTTTTTCGACGAATAATAAATGCGCATCGAATTTTCGTTAAAAGCTTTCATCAATTTTTATCGTTTGTCTCGCGCGACAAAGCTTTTATAAAATGAAGAAAAGCAAAATTGAATATCATAATCCATGATTGTATATCGATAGACATAACATACGATATTTTCTAGGCGCTACATTGGAAATTCGTTTTGTGTCCGATTTTGTATAACCGATTCGAAATTCGTTCGAACAACGCAAGTATATGTTGCATTTGGCGATTATTCAAAGGTTCGTTGATTGACAGAATCGTAGTGGTTTCGTTACAGAAAAGCTATGAACACGCGTGATTCCTTTATTAATAAGTCGGTTTACGAACGCGTTAATTCTTTTCATATGTGAAATCAATTACGAAATGTAGTTTGTGCGATATGTACGTATGAGCTTTTCTTTATTTGTCCTATAGGCCACGAGATTCGGTTTGTTCTTTAAAAACCCCTAACATATTCTTAACATTAGAATGTAAACAAATACAAAAAAATTAATATAATTATGTAAGTAGTCCTTTCTCATGAACATTTTTTATAATAGATGGCAACCAGGATGAACGGACATTAATCACAGGAACATATCTTGGACAAAATTCAGCGTTTGAGAGTATGACATTCATAATGGTCATGAAGTCGTTGAGCTCCTTTCTTCGTGATGAGGTATAAAAATAACGATGACACGTGAAGGCGAAATTTTGAAGGTTACACAAATGGTTCAAAATTAATCATAACATGGTTCTGTTTAATGTTTAATAAAAAGAAATAAAAATTTTGTATATGCTTAAAATTGTAACTCATTTCTAATATTTTATTATACATATAAGTTAATAATACTCCGTTAGTACATTTTCTATGACTTTTTTTTTTTTTTTAAATTTATTTATTCACTTAATTATTAGAATTTGTAATAAACACTACTGTCCTGGATAACTTTACTTATTAAATACTTAACTTAGAAGGGTCTTATAATTTGCAAACTATTTCCATTATAGAGATATATAGATAAATATATTATTATAATTCTAAAACTTAAAAACTAAATTTAAAAAGGAAAAAATAATTTTATTTGCAACTATATTATAATTTGTAATTTACTTAATGAATCTGTTACGTTTTATATCTAAGCCCTAAAAAATTCACTCAAGAAATTTCAAATTGTGATTTGAGGGGTTTTATGCAAATTCATACCCATATTTAAAAAAAAAAATTAAATATGTAATAAGTATAATGTGTAGTACGATTTGTGTCCGACATTTCAAGCTTGATGAAGGAATAATAAAAAAGATATTAGTGAAAATCGATTATCATGGAGACTGGTGAGATAACATAATTTTATAGTGTGAATTGGGTATATTTGAGAGAGGGGGAGGGAGGAAGAGTGAGAGAGAGAAAGAGAGAGATTAAGATTAAGAGTTTTAAGATAAGTTAAAGTTGTATAATATTCTTATTTCTGAATTGATTGCATAAGCAAATTTTATATATTTTTTACCTATGTATCAATTCGTTTATCTTTAATTCAGACTTCAAATCACTTTGCAAGCAGTAATATTAATTTTGAGGGTCTAAGAAAATATCCATTAAGAAAGACCTTTCTTAAAATTTAAAAAATCTATTTTAATAAAAATTTTTCCTTTTTATTTATTTGTTTATTTATTTATTTCCAGAGTTATAGAGGTATAGCAGTTGATGAACCATACAGAATATAATTATAATTACATAATAATACACTATACCGTCGCAAATCCTGCAGAGGAAAGTAAGTTCCTGTTCGCAGGTCCGGATTAACAAAAAAAATGCTGCTTTAGTTACACTGTAGACAGTAATAACCTCCAGTAATCCCTCTATTCTTCCATTCATACTGGTATGAGTTCATGTCCGACTTCCATACATGACCCATACTCTTTATACATTCACACCTGGTTTAGAGACCATTGACCTTTTACCCAACTCAATTTTTAAATTTAGTTTTTAAGTTTTAAAATTATAATAGTATTTTATTATTATTTATATCTAAAAAGCGGTAAATTTTGATGATTTAAGAAGTTTGAAAAATAATACAATGTGATTATTATAATAAATGAATAGACTTTTATAGACCATAATTTATGTTATCTATTCTAATTGAATGTGAATATGGTGGCTATTATATATTTATCTGTTTATTTAAAAAAAATTCTATACACTTTCAAATTATAAACATTTTTAAATTTCACAATATTATAGTAAAATACAAATATAATACAAATGGTCGTAAATTTAATAAAAATGTCACGAAAATAGAAATTTCTTGAATAAATTATAAGAATGTTGACGCAATAATGGGACAAAGTTTTTAAATGTGTCCCAGCATTGGAATACGATAAAAATGGTGTATAGATAATGTTGGGACAAGATTCGTCCATATTATTATAATAAACTAATTTCTAATTCAATTCAATATTGGACCTAAATATTTAATAGCATGAACAATACTCAGGAATGCCTATAGTTTTCGTACTTGTTGAAAATTTTAGTCTTTTTTTATTGTCCCGTTATAAAAGTTTGTACATTGAAACCCGTTTTTCTTGGAAACCCGAAAAGTGGATTTATCCAGTTATGCCTAGAAGGCATATAATCTATAGGCAGAGAATATAAAAACTGATTTCCTGGAATCCCTAAAACTTTGCGCGCGTTATGGACAATGTACATAAGCACTCCACACTCCACCGCTCCGAGCCGCGCCGGGCCTCGTTCTTCCGTTTCGGCTCCTCTCAATGCCGTATGCTTCAATTACTCCTAGACTTTTCAGCTGATTGGTTATCTTCCAAAGCTTGACCAATCAGCGGAGAAGTCTCTACGAATAGTTAGTTAACCTTTAGACTGCCGGGATTTTAACATTTAAACCGTCCTTTAAAAGTGGCCAAATTGGTGTCTTGTATCATGTA
>JAYJLV010000011.1:25809875-25835688 GCA_036873485.1 Torymus texanus | reverse complement strand
AAGATTATTAGTTTATTTATTGTTTATTCAGTGGAAGTATCGCAGATTCATTGTAGAGTGGCCTTAAATACTCGTTCAAGTGAACGCAGTTCATAACAGCCAATCGAGCGGAAGTGGGAACTGCGTAAATAGTACATTATGAGATTGGTGTGGGATAGCTGCGACTTCCGCGCTATTGCGTCAAGATTGGCACACTCAGTGTGCCAAAGGCTGGCAGTCGCTATTCCAAAGTGATCTGTACTCTCTGCACGAGATTTCCTACAGTTACTACCGGCGTTGGAGTAGTCACTCCAAGAAATTTTTTTCCGTGTATAGGTATGTTTTTTTTTTTATGGATCATGACGCACGGCGCACGGCATGACGGAACACGGAACGCAATGTGGAAAGTCTCTTCTTATTTCTGACCGCATACACCCTATAGCCTGCAGCATGCGATTTCTAGCTTCATATTTAAAAGCAATAAAATAAAAATAAAGTTAATATTTTTGAGATAGTACCTAAAAATAAAATACATAAAAATAAATATACTAATGATTATTTTTATCGTTTGAAATTATATTTTCTGGGCATAAAAAGATTGTCAAAATTATTAAGGAAAAACTACTTATAAGGTTATGTTTATAAATTTTGCGAGTAAATAAATATGGAATCAAAAGCTTTAACACGTGCTAAATCTCATATGAAATCTAAATTAAAAACTACTATATTATCGCAATGCCCACATCACCTTATTGCCAGTCATAATAAAAATCAATGTAGGACAGATGTAAATGAAGAATTCAGTGCGCAAAAATACTTGTCCGAGATGTTTGAAGAATTTCCTTATAACAGTGAATTTCCAAAACCTCTACTACCTCCTAGTAAAATGCAACGTGATTGTTGGGCCAGAGAAGATTCAAGTACCCAAGCTGTTCATATAAAATTTAAGATTCAAGATGATGTTAATAGGCATTTAGATTTATACAAAAAACATTCAAATAATTTAAATAAATATTTGAAAAAAGATATTGAATGGAAAAAGGAATCTGGAATCACACATATCATGCTATCAAGATATTTAGCAGCTACTGCTGAAATTTTGGACTGTGATCCAGATCCTACTTTTTCTGGATCACATAATTGGTATTATAGCGGCGGCACATTGAATAATATTCTTTATAGTACAAGAAATATTTTAATTTTTCCTTATGCAAAAGAATTAATTGCAATTCCTGTTCAATTTAAAGAAGATTCAATAATTATGCCAGACTATAAAGATGCTGCAAAAATAACTATTAGTAATGATCTTTATCAAGTAGTTACATCAGTATCAAATAATAGTGGACGAATTTTAAATAGATATAAAAATTCTTGTATTATGTATAGTTTATTTAACATGGACAAGAAAAAGTTACGATTGTTAGAAATTAATAAAGAACAATCTGATATTCCATATATTTCAGTTGATCTTGATCCATTAAATTTAAATAGATATTGTACTACTAATGTTGAACGCAACATATTTTTACGGGATGTAACCAAATCAAAATATATTTGGAATGGAAAAGTTCCAGTTACCCATTTTTTGAATGATAATTGGGCTTTTATAAAATATAATCAGTTTGATAATAACATTTTAAAATTCACTGATAGACATTGCATACATTACTATGATACAAGAATGCCAATGGAACGATCTGCTTTAACAATGTGCCCTAAAAATAATTTAGAAGATTGTGAATACCTTTCATCATATGCTGCAAGCTTAAAAAGTGAATATTTTTCGTATGTTGGATCTTATCACAGCCTATGTTTACTAGATAGTAGATTTCCTGATAATGCAGTTGTTAAAAAATGGTCTCATTTATTCAAAAGCCCCCCAATTTTCACTGATGTCTGCGTTAAAGAAAATAAAGAATTTATTACTATTGCAAGTCAAATGGCTGAAGAAAAAATTATAATAGTTAATAACTGGAATTCAAGTGAAGAATCACCTGAAACTTGTAGTACACCTTTTACACCACCTAGCAGTATTGAAACTTTAATAGCATTACAAAAACAAGGAAAATCTCTTAATCCACATATGCGAAATAGACTGCTACTTTGCAATACAGGATGTAAAACATTAATTGATAAACAAAATGGAGACATATTTCTTGCAATACAAAATTCCATAAATGACATATTTTATCAAGGAATCAATCATGAAGAATCATTAAATCTTTATTCTTTGAAAAATTGTAAATCCTTGTACAAAATGAAAATATGGGAAAGAGAAATCTCAAAACATAGTCACCATGATATTATTAGTCCACTAGTAGTTACACAAAGAACTAGTGCACGTAATATTTTTAAATATTGTACAAATCAAAAACTTCATTTTGCTTATAATATCGCAAAAGAGCAAAAAGAAATAGATTATGTACCATTGTGGAAACGATTTATATCAGAACTCAATGCATATATAGATCTTTTTGCTCCAGAGCTATTAATTCTATGGGAAATTTCAGAAGAAGCTCCATTAGTACCAATAACTGCTGCACCATATCAAAAAGTTATTTCTTGGTTAGAAAATGCTCAAAAAGACCAAGAAATTGTCCAAAATGCTAATAATCCAGAAACCATGTTTGTGGAATCTCAAAAATCTAATGTTCAAAATCATCATATATTTATTCCAGATGATAGTGAATCCATACAATTATTTTTACCAAAAGTTAAATCTTTGACAATGTCAAAGAATAAAAAAAATACAAAACAACGCAAATACACTCCAGGATTTTAAAACTACACATTAGTAATTAATAGCTTTATTAACACAAACCTTACAAAATTTCTCTGTGTTTAATTTCTCTTTATATCAATTACACTAATTTAAAATAAAATTTTTATTAGAAAGTTCCTGTGGCATGTGTACCTACAGGAGTGAAATATTTACATCACAAGGCTCTTGAATTTGATATAGGTATTTATTTTGAAGCAAATGGACATGGCACTGTTGTCTTTAGTAATAAAGCTATTCAAACAATTCGTGATGCTGCTGGTAATACAAGGTATTCAATGATTAATTTAATAGCACTTTTTGTAACAAAGCATAAAATTGAATTACCCTCGAAGTTTGACAAGGGTGCAAACTCTGTGCTAGAGTCATGAACATTATTTGTACCAGGTGTAAAATAAGGATTTTATGCATAATATATACTTAAAAAAATATTTTTATGATGCTTTTTGTGAATTTATTTAGTTTTTCTTGTTTCAATATCATAATTGTTACTAGATATTATAATATATTGATATAATTTTTCCTTAAAAATGATTTATGAATTATTTAATTATAATAATTACGCATACCCATTAAATAAAAAATGTAAAGAGCAATCAACTAGATTACCTATGATATTCCTATGTAAAATAACCCTCTGAAACTAAATATGACCTCTGACTAAACTAAAAAGATCAACAAATTTTTTTTTCATCATTTGATTGGTGTTACTATAAAGTACCAGTTACTTTCTTCCAGAAACATTGAATTAAAAATTGAATTATATTAAATAGAATTTTTCTTCTTTGAGATATAATAATGACTAAAAATATTGATTTAATATTTCTCAAAAAAAAAAAAGAAAAAATTGTATTCAGATTATTCAAAATGGATTCTATAGTAGGTGATTAATACTTTGTAATACAACTGAATACTCTTTAAACAGTTGTCATCTTGCTATAAAGATACCTCGAAATTTTTAGAGTAACAGATATCTTAATTTACTGATGTGCAGGGCCAAAACTTATGTCATATGGCTTTAGAAGACCAATTTACATGGAAATATCAGTTTAGACTATTATGCATACCACTTTGTTTATTTTGTGGGCCTCTGTTATTGATGTATTTTTACTTAAAAATCACAGGCTTTATATTTTACCATGTTATCTATAAATAAATAAGTTAATATTTATTCAATTATTTAACTTTTATTAAATTGTGAAAATATACAATTTATACTCTAAATGTACTTTTGTTATTGCATAAATTTTTAAGTAGTGTTTATCTTTTTAGTGTATCAAAAAATCAGCAAAAAGCAGCTCAATCATTGAATTATATTATAAATGTAATCAATCAAACTGTTGGGGATGCGCTTAGTGACATGCTACTAGTGGAGCTTATTTTGTATGCCAAAGGATGGGATATAGTTGCATGGGAAGGAAGTTACCATGATCTTCCAAATAAACAAGTTAAAGTTACTGTTATTGACAGAAATGTTATAACAACAGCTGATGCTGAAAGGCGTTGTGTATCACCTAATGGGTTACAAGAAAAAATTGATGAAATTGTTGTTAAGTATCCTAAAGGAAGATCTTTTGTTAGGTAAATACTAAAATAAGTATTATAATATATATAACATTTTATTTATAAAATTTTATATTTCTTAGACCTTCTGGAACTGAAGATATAGTACGAGTATATGCTGAATGTGAAAAAGCTTTTGATTTACAAAAATTAGTTGCAGAAGTAGCCTTAGCTGTGTATGAATTTGCTGGGGGAATTGGAGAACGACCTTCAATTTCATTGTAAAATTAAAATTGTATTGTTACAATTTTGTTGTTTAAAAACTTTATAGTTTTATAAATTTGTAGATTTTTCATGTATCCCAATATTTTTTTTAAATAAGTAATATTACATTATTTTTATATTTTATAAAGAATTCTGCCCTTGAAAATAGAAAGTTAAAAATTAAAACTGTAAAATGATTGTATCACATACATTTAAGAGAAATATTTTTGTACTCTATAAATATGTAATTTATACATATATAAAACAGGTTTTATAATTTATAATTTTATAAATAAAATGTTAAAAATGTATGGTATGATTTTGAGTTATTTAAACATCTCTGTTATCATTTAGTAGGTATGACAACGGTATTGATTTCTTACAGTTGTGGTTATGTACAGTTCTAATAGAAAATAAAAACCCTTTTAACTGAATAATATTCTGTTGCTTAATCAAAATGTGGCAGGATAATACAGTTAAGTTTGATATTGCCCTTTCGTAAGTAATTAAAAATTATTTAAAGGTTTTGGCGAAATAAGTAGAGAATAAATAGAGAGTATTAGAGATAATAGAATTATAATCAATTAAGAAATATTTATGTTTTCTTAGACAAATGGAAATGAGATTAGGAGAACATTTGATTGATAAATTAGATTTAGTTGAAGATACAAAAGGTAATGCAGGAGATCGTGGACGCCTCTTAATAACAAATCTAAGGATAATGTGGCATTCTATAACTTATCCACGCATTAATTTAAGTAATTCATCTGACAATAAGAACCTCTTTTATTTAAATGTCTAAAACTCTGAATTTTTTTTTAAAACAAAATAATTTAAATATTTCAGGCATTGGTTTCAATACATTTGTTACAATTACAACAAAAGTTATAAATACAGTACGTTTTCGCGCTTTTTTTTATTTAAAAAGAAAAAAATAAGTAAATAAGCTTGAGCAAAATTTTAGATATATGGCAGTACCACACAGGCATTATACATTTTGACTTCATATAGAAATTGTCGATATGAATTCATATTCAGTAATTTGGATACTCGAAGTTCTAGACATTATACATCTGTAATGGGTGTTCATAGAGCTTACATATCCTCAAAAATATATAGAGAAATAAAATTAAGAGTAGGAATCATTCATGACAAAAGATTGGCATTACTACCTCAAGAAACTGTTCATGAAACATTGCCAGGTGTTTGGAATTTATCTACTGAACAGGTTATACAGATAAAAAAAATATAATTTTACAATTTCTTAAAATATAATGTGACAATTATTAAATTTTTAGGGTAATGTTGGAACTTTCATTGTGAGTAACATAAGGATTGTGTGGTATGCTGATATGAATCAACAATTTAATGTATCTATGCCTTATCTAACAATAGCTAGTGTAAGTAATTAATCAAACTAAAAAATTCAAGTACAATTACTTTTTTATTTCAAGATATTTCAATATTGCTCATTGTTTGTATAATTTTTCTTTTTTCAAGATTAATGTAAGATCTTCGAAATTTGGACCTACTTTAGTAATAACAAGTACAGAACCATCTGGTTCATACATCTTAGGATTCCGAGTTGATCCAATTGATAAACTCTACTCTTTGCATAAAGAATTGACTTCTCTCAATTCAGCATACAATAAAACACCAATTTTTGGTGTAGAATATACATTTGAACACCAAGTAATAAAATTATAATTGAACTAAATACTTTCAATATATATATATATATATATATATATATATATATATGTATACATAAATTATTAATACAGTTTTTTACATATATTTTTTATAGTCAATTCCTCAACCTGAAGCAGTAACAGAAAAATTTATAGAGATTGAAAACTCTGAAGAAGAAATATCAAATGTTTTTAATATGTATTTTTCCGAAGGGGGGGTAAACCAAAGAAAACCAATTTTGGCTAGTAACTTAGGAATTGCAGCTGAAGAACCTAGAGAAGGAAGTACTTTGGAAATGCTGTGGGAACTACTTCCATATACTAAGTAGCATGAAAAACGATTAAGGATGAATAATTTATATAAAATCTTTGTTTTATCCATAAAAGAAAAAGATAATATATTACATCACATTATTAATAAATTTTTCAGTATCATCTCTCTTCTTAGAGTGCAAATTTTTTCCATGCACGCACGCACGCACGCACCCACACACACATACATGTATTTTTTTATGTCAATAGAACTTAACTTGGTCTACAATTTAATGGCTGAGTATTTGAACGATCTCGCCAATCTTCGTTATCGTCTTGAGAACTTTCAGAGTTTTGTCCAGGAAATCTGTACCCCATATTTAACAACATTACTTCAAAATGATCAGTATTCATACGTATATAATTTGCTATTGCAGCTGAGTTTGAATTCTCTACTTCCCAAACGTTTACACTTCCATCCTAATAAAATAAAACACTTAAAATATATTAGCAAATCTTAACAAAACTATTTTAAAAATTTTGGAAAATATAAAAAATTTAAATTACTTCAGGCAATGGACTCCATAATCTTATAACAGGATCAATGCCACTTGTAGCTAGTAAACACATCGATGGATGAGGTTGTAAACAGTTGACTATTCTTTTATCTCCTTTCAGGACTCTTGCTATATTTGATGTATATCTATCCCATATAAAGAATGATCCATCATCTGATCCAGCAACAATAAACTGTCCGTTACTAAAAAAAATATATATATGTATATATAATAATGATCCTTAATTTTTTAATTTTATAAAACATAAAATTTTATTAAAAATATTATTTTATATTAAATAATAGTTAACTTACTCTCCAAAGAAATTAGCTTCTTTGATATCAGTAATTGTATTACAATGCCCACACAGCCTTAACTTAAAATCAATAGCATTGTCTCGCCATTCTTTTTCATAATCAGAAAGTCTTGTCTCCATTGATGTTACTGAAGTTGTAGAATCTTTACTAGAATTGATAGCTTCTTTAATATATTTTTTTAAAGCTTTGCAAGCTGTATTATTAGTGTATTCAGGAAATTTTTCTTTAAAGTTTTCCATTACAATCTGAGCTTCATGAGGTCTGTTTAAATCAAATAAACATCTTGCTAACCTATAGTAATAAGATGTAATGTTAAATTTTTATTGAGAAAATAATAAAATCTTCAAAAAAATTTATATGTAGTACGGTAATTTTTAGTTAATAGCAATTAAGAAATTGAAACTATAAATACAATAAATAAAATTGTAAAATTTTTTAAAAGCGTAATAATTCTTACAATGTATTTTAATATTATCTGAATAAACAGTAAAAATTGTTACCTGAAATGAGCTTTAACATGACGTGGATCTAGAGCTAATGTCATGCGACAATCACGTAACGCAGCATAAATGTCTCCATTCCTGAAATAACAAAATTACAAAATTAGTTTATAATTAAAAAGTCAACAAGTCAATCTTTGCTGCTTTTAGGTATATTGTATAATTTAGTGAAGCAATATTACTCTTAATAAAACTTAGGATACAGTAATTTTATCAGAAAAATAATAAAGGTAATATTTCTATTTTTTCAAGATTGTGATTGTTCATCTGATTATAAATTTTTACACAACTTTATGAATTTTAAATTAAAATACTGGATACTAAATTTGATAAAATGATATAAATCATTGAAATACGAAACATTTTCTATCGAAGATGAATGATTGGCTGTTACTATAGAACTCTCTCCTATATCAGTTTACAATTTATGATATGCTATACAGTAAATATAAATCTATCATTTAAAAATTTCAAAAAATTATAATATTTTTGATAAAAGAATAAGTATACTTATAGTTGTAATTTCTTTTAAAATAATATTCAAAATATAGTGGAGTTAAGCAATCGCATTAATCATTAAAAGTTAAAAATTTATGACATTGGTTTTTTTATGTCATAGTAATTCTACGTACCATGCCCGCTTCATATATGTACCAGCTCTATTACCATAGAGGACTGCAGCAGTTGGACATAATGTGATTGCTTCATTATATAATGTGATAGCATTAGCATAACGTTCCTCTTCAAAAGCTTTATTTGCCTATTAAAATACAGAATTCAACTTAAAACTTAATCCATATCAAGTATTGTGAGAAGAAATACTTAGACTTACTTTAAGTTGCAATTCTTTAACTTCAGAATTGAGCTCTAAGACATTCATATCTGATAGGTCTTCTAATACTACAGCAGTACTATTATGATTTATACAAGGCTCATTACAGTCTTGGTCCCTATTAGTTTTTGCTGATTCAATTAAAAAATATATTAATAATAAAATTATTTAAAGGCCTAATTTCTAATAACTTTTTATACAAATTAAAAATTACCCAGCTCAACGGGAACAACAAAATTTCTTGATTTATTATTATTATTAATGTCAAATAAATAAATTTGTTCTCCACCCATATTGACTAGTAATTCATTTCCATCATCACTGAAAGTCAAATAAGTTGTAGAAAATCTTTTACAACTATCACGATGTCTTAAATGACCTATAAAGAATAAGGAAACAAATTGACATATTAAAACAGATTGTTATAGTTTAAAAACAAAATAAAAAAGGCCACATTATGGCATAATAAATAAATCTTTGATAAAAAAAAATACTGACAAAATATTATAAATATATGTTAATCAAATCAAAGAGTTGCCTGTAATAATAATTTTTTTTCGAATGTATTTTTTACAAATTTAGATTCAATACAGATCTTATTATTTTAAATTATAATCTACTCAAAACTATAGATTAAGTAACTGCTCTAAAAATAAGACCAAATTTTGACTATGTTTTAATAAAAAGATTTACTTATTATTAGGTATTAGTTGTGTTTATCAATAACTAACAGACAAAGAAATATTATAAAAAGACTTTTTAACTTTCATTATAGCATTGTTAATTTCGGGAATAAATAAATTCAAATGAATTTTTTTATGTTTTTAAAATAAAACACTTAAAATGAATACTGGTGTTCTTATAAAAAATAAACTTAGACTCAACTTACTACAACAGTTAGTGGTTCTAAATTATGGGTTGTGTATTAATATTTATACTTTGAAATACTAAAATATTTAGAAAATTACAATATTAAAATATAATATTATTCTTTAAAAGATTGCATAAGTCGTCAGATTTAGGCTTTTTCAAGCAACTTTTGTTAAAATGAAATACAAATCATATTACAAAAATATAACATAACTTATAAAATGTTAATTTTAAATAATTATCATATACCTGCAATAAAGTACTGTGCACAACCTAGCGGTACATTATTGTCAGGATCTCCTTTTCCAAGACTTAACCAGTTACTGTTTGAAACTGCTGAAGGTGGTCTCTAAAAAAAAAAAAGAAAAGATCAAAAACTTTATGCATACTATATATCATCAAATATTAAAATACACAATGTAAGCAGGAGGTATATAGGTTTAATTAAAGTGATTAATATACAATCTAATATTTTTTTTAAATTCATCTATTCAAATATTATAAACGAATTTTCATTACAAATAATAATTAAACAGTATTAAAAAGAAGGTTAAAATATGTGTAATAGAAGAATTATTGAATTAACTTACATTTGATAATTTAATCATTCGACGATCATACATTCTTATATAAGCATCACTTCCTCCAACCGCAATCAACTCAGGTCTTCTTGGATTAATGTTAATGCATTTGGCTTCAAAAAAACAACCTGAATGATTTAATAAATTCACCAATACATTTTTTTGCTCATTACTTTTGCAGGAATGTGGTATCCGTAAATCATACTGCATGATCAATCCATCTTCTGAAGCACTCCAAAAAAGGAATGGTACACTTGGTGCAGTAGCAACTCGTTTCACACGACCAAAATGACAGTTGCAGACAAGCAACATATCCGAAACTGAAATATCATGTACACGGATTTTGTAATCAGCAGCACCCGTTACCAAAATTGAATCATTTGATTTTGGCATAAACTGGAAAGACAAAAATTATTAATTATGTTTTGTATAAATTTAAAAATTTGACATCAATTGAATATAGTTTACAAAAGTACAATTAAATACATTTCTCAAGTCTGAAATATTGAATCTAATACTTATTGTTAGTATATAAACCGCTGCTATGATAAACTTTATATAACTATAATTTATTATACAAATCCTAATAATTATCTAATTCTTTTTACGTACAAAAAAAAAATTATACCTTAACAGTAAAAATATTTCCATCGTGACCAGTTTGAAGAGTTAACTTCTTTTCATAACGGAAAGGATCCCATAATATGACATGCATGTCATCTGATGCAGAAGCTAAAATACTAAACACATAAATAATTAATATTCACCTTTTTTGAGATGAAATAGAAGACAATAAATTAAATACTAACGTCCCACTTTCATTCCATTCTAAACAATTTACACACCCTTCATGACCTTCAAGTTCTGTTTCTAATCCTAAACGCTTTATAAAGTTTGGTGTAACTTTCAGCTTACTGTTGACTGATCTTGCAGCAGTTTCCTATTTTGAGTAAAATAATAAGTATTATTTAATAGAAAAATTTTAATAATATTTTTATGTTAATAATTATTTTATTGCACCAACTTGTATTTCCCTTTGCCGGACAAGATCAACGACTTTAGCATCAGCTTTTCTTTTTAACAAAAACTCCATTTTTTATGTCATGGAAAAATAATTTTGAAGTCTAATATATACCAAAATGCTAAAAAGTCAATAATTAAATTAGTAAAAAAGGGACCCAAATATTATTAATTCCGGATTTTATATTATATATATATATATATAATATTACAGTTAAATAATATACTAACCTAATCTAAAAAAAGAAGCTTTAAACGTACAAAGTCGCAATTAACAAAATCACAGCATTGATTGCATACATAAAATTCCTTTATTTTTTCAAAAGTTGTATACTTTTTAAAAGGTTAATAAAACTAATATGCAAAGAAAATTAAAAGTAAAATTAAAAATAAAGAATGAGGTTTAAGTAATTTTCCAAAGACTTTCGGTCACTTCGTAATTCGTCACTTTGAACTCATAGAATCCACTGAGAAGTTGATTATTTACAAGCCATTTTACGAAATTGCAATCACACCGCGACATTACATCCCCTTATTACTTGTAGCCTTGTAGGTATTTGCAGTCTTTGAGTCCGTCACACTCGATACAAATCACGACCGCAATGTCGAGTTTGTCGAGAGATAAACATTTTTATTTGCCAATTTTAGGAGAAAAACTGAATTTAATATCCAGTTGTTCTGTATAGACAGATTTTACGATTATCTATTCCCATTTCCAATCTAGTTTGTTGTTATTTATGAGAGCACTAGCAAAGCAACTCATTGTTCAGCATGTGTGCATGCTTAGGCCAATACATACGTATTCGTATCTCTCAGTATGAGTATGTATGTGCGCATGCATATGCGTATTGATATGACAGTTGATACTTGTGATAATGTAATTGCAGTTGGAGCCTATTAAAAATCTCCTTGAAGTAAGTTGTAAGGTGACATTTCCGAACATCCGAATCTGTGAACTCTGAACTCCGCCGTTGCAGGGCTACCAAAGTACTAAATGAACATATGAAATTAATGAATATGTGTATATGTTGTGTATATATATATTACAGAATGTAATATGTAATATAGTTAACTTATTCGAGAGATATATATAAGCGAACAGAATACTACTGTGTTGACTTTGCTGACTAATACTGACTGCAACTGCACGTTGATATAGTACCAACGAAATAGAGTTTGGGCGACAGACATCAGGTCGACGATAAATAAACAATTTGTTAAATTATGTTAATTTTGGATATACATAAACAAAAATGAGTTTGTATACAATAATAAATTTATTATAATAAAAGAAACTATTCAAATCCTACTTACTTACTGATTTATAGTTCAGTAAATAAGTTACATTGGTTAAAGTATTTTAAAAAACACGTTATTCTTTATGCTCTATAGGTTAAAAATTTCCCGCCTTCAGAATCAGCAACGTTGTTTCAGTTTAAAAAAATTTGTAAAATACTCTATTATGAAAGATTAACAAAATAAAAACGTTGCAAATATAAAACTATATATATATACAATAAAACTACAAAAATAATGAAATTGACTGGGAATATTGAAATTTATAATAGATTGTCAACCTTAACTGGAAATGTTGGTCGTAGAAAACCACAAAGGGCATGTTTAGCAATTGGAAGACAATCAATAAAAAATAATGAACTCCACCTTTTATTACAAACACAATCAAATAAGTCTGGTACAAAGTACAAAGTAAATAATTAACTAATTCATTTGGGTACAGTCTTAGACAAAAATAAGACTCACAATTTAGTACATTTTTTTTCAGATAAATGACAATATTGAACAAGTTTTCACAAAATTTATTAATGAAGGTAAAGCAACAATAAGACTTAAAGAGCCAACACTTGATATCAATATACAGTGTGATGCAATTCAGCTAAAAAGTTTTCTTCATGTATTAAAACTTGGCCTGTCGAAGAAACTTGATCCTAAAATTTTAACATTATCTAATCTTAATCCGAAAACACTGAAAGCAGCTCCAAAAACCAAAATTGTGATTAAGCAAGCTTCAGATTACCCAATTCTTCAAGGATTTCCAAGAGTGACTGAAGAGCTACATATTTCAGGTCTTCAGAGAAGATCATTTGACCGTCAAATCCTTAAATTACAAAGCCTAAGAGTTTTAAATTTATCAGAAAATCAGCTAATAAGTTTACCTCAAGAATTGGGAACACTTCCAAACTTACAAGAATTAAATGTTTCCAATAACAAGTTGGGAAAAAGTCCTATTTTCAAATGGTCATGGTTAAATGGTAATAATATTGCAAAAAATTTGCGTTTACTGAATTTAAGTTCAAATGAGGTACACATTTCATTTTATTTTAATATTTTAGTATAATAGATATTCTTAAATAAGTTACATTCTTTTCAGCTGACTAAAATACCTAATCAGATAAATAAACTACACGGTTTAATTTCATTATATCTCAATAATAATTGCATTTCTACATTACCACAAGGACTTGGAAGGTTAAATAGATTAAAATTTTTAATTTTGTCAAAAAATAATTTAGTACATTTACCAGGAAGTATGAGAAATTTACGTTTGACTGAATTAGATGTGTCAGAAAATTTATTTGAGATAAACAGTGATAATTTGGCATCTACTTATAACATTCAAGTACCTAGCCTTATTGAACTTTCTGCTCAAATAGTACTTATAAAAAAGTCAGTATTTCTACAAACTTCTATACATTGATAATAAATCATTATTTTCTATTATCTGTTCTTTGTTTACAGAATGTATTATGATGCAAGTATCATCCCATTTACTTTGGTTCATTATCTTGATAAAGCTTATTATTGTATGTGTGGTAACCCATGTTTCATATGTTACATCAGAAAGTTTATAACTATGAATTTGGCTACTATAACACACAGTATAAAGTTCTCTGGTACCGTTGGAAATAACATTCTCTTTGATTGTTACTTCTGTTCCATCAAATGTCTTAGAAAATATTTTAAATCATTTTAAAAATATATTTATTACTTGTATTTCTTTCAAGACTGAGAAATTATAAATTAAACATGTAAATATCTATTTAATACAATAATTATTTTCGCTGTAGTGGATGTAAAGTAAAACTGCTGACTAATTTTTGCACTGTGACTGTATAATTTTATTTTATTCCCATGTACAAAAATAAATACTTTTAATAATGACTGTAATGATTGTTAAGCTGTTTTAATAATGTTAACTTTATAAAATACCTAATAAAAATTTTTAAAAATTATAATTTTCTATAATTTTGTCCAATGTTGTTTAACCTTTATCAGATTTAATAAAAGTTACAATAAAAAAAAGTAATACTTACAAATTTTTTACGAAAATGTTTATAATTTTTCTTTTTCTAAAATCTAATTTATAATTTTTTACGTAATTGCTTTTTTATTTAATTCTATTAAGTTCATTTTTAATTATTGTATATAATTCTAAAACTTTGTTAATTATAATACATAAATTACGTATTTAATAATTGAAAATATTTTATTAACACAAATAAGTAAATAAAACTAAGAATAATAATATTTAAAAAACCCGCCTTTAGAAATAACGGAAAATACTGTCGTGATGTGATCGATATAATCGAACGTTACACCGGAAGTGCCGGAGTCGCGTAAGTAAATTCTAGAATCGATTGTGGGCTCTCGGCGGCTCTCGGCTCATGTTCGGATGATGAAACTTACCACAGCTCACAAGTCGGAACTTCCTTTCTGTATTCGCATGGCGTGTATATAGGTACGTCTTCCAAATGATTTCTTAAATTTTAATAAAGTAGTGCATTTAAACTGTTTTATCACATTAAATTTATTGATTTTATTGTTACGGAAAATTTCGTCCAGCGTTAGTAACTAATATTTTTGTCTTATTTTTTATAATTTTTCTAATATCGATGTTGACACATGGCACGTTGTTCTTTGTCGGTGCCCATAACCTAACAACTCTAGTGATAAACGTGCTTCGCTGTAAAAAACTATTACATTGAAAAATTAATTTTCCAGAATTAATTTTTGAAGTTTCTTATACTTTCGCTATTTTGGAGTTTACCGAGTTAATCTTTACTTTTCCTGCATTAGAGATTAATTTTAAAACGCACGTACATTGTACACGAATCAATATCGTTTTTAATTATTTATTGTTATACTATTTTTGCTTACAAGTAATGATTATTATTTAAAATTGGGAAATTGATGTAAACCATAATTTATTATTTTTTTTTTCATTAAATTACAGTTTGTAAAAGATATTAATTCTATTCATTTTCGAGTTAGAGTATTATTTTTATTTATTTTAATTTTGCAGGATGAAAGTATATTATTTTTATATGTATTTATATAACACTCAGAAACTTCAAAATTGCAATATTACAAGTTTTACTTGTTATTTTCAATTTGTGTGTTGGATATTTTCCAACTTTTACTTGTGAGTTTTCAATAATTTTCAAAATATTTGAGAAGGTAAGTAAATTGTTTCGTGTACAATGTAATTATAAAAGTAACTGTATTTACTATATTATTAAAAAAATAGTCTTATATACTTATTATTACTATAAGTATAATTTTGAAATTTTTCAGATACATTTATACTTTGGTTCTTGAAATAAGAATACAACATGCCGCAGAACGAGTATATTGAACGGCATCGTAAGCTGTATGGAAGAAGATTAGATTATGAAGAAAGAAAAAGAAAAAGGGAAGCTAGAGCACCACACAAACTCTCTGAAAAGGCTAGAAGTCTTCGAGGCATAAAAGCTAAAATATTCAACAAGGAGCGCCGTAATGAAAAGATTCAAATGAAAAAGAAAATTAAGGCTCATGAAGAAAGAAATGTGAAGAAGAAGGCTGAATCAGCACCAGAGGGTGCATTGCCTGTTTATCTTCTTGATCGAGATGTAACATCAAGAGCTAAGGTTTTATCAAATATGATAAAACAAAAGAGAAAAGAAAAAGCTGGCAAGTGGGATGTTCCAATACCAAAAGTAAAAGCTCAATCTGATTCAGAGGTGTTCAGAGTTGTGAAAAGCGGAAAGTCTAAAAGAAAGTCATGGAAGAGGATGGTTACAAAAGTTACATTCGTTGGAGAAAACTTTACAAGAAAACCTCCAAAATTCGAAAGGTTCATCAGACCAATGGCATTAAGATTTAAAAAGGCTCATGTCACTCATCCAGAATTAAAAGCTACTTTTTGTTTACCCATCATAGGAATTAAGAGGAATCCAAGTTCACCAATGTACACTACTTTAGGAGTTATTACTAAGGGAACAATCATAGAAGTGAATATTTCTGAATTGGGTTTGGTTACTCAATCTGGAAAAGTTGTTTGGGGAAAATATGCTCAAGTAACAAATAATCCTGAAAATGATGGATGTATCAATGCTGTATTATTAGTTTAAACATTGTTATATTTATAAGTTTTGTAAAGTATGACCATTGATTTGATGAATTATTTTATAATAAAATAATAAAAAAATATAAATGTTTTTATTTTTATTCCCTACAATTAAAATTTCCATTCCCAGATTAGAAAGTTTTTAGGGTTGGATGAAATTTTCCGTTTTGTAATTTAATGCAAAAATTAAGGTTATTTAATTTTACAGGACATACTCATCATGCAGATTTTCGTGAAAACCTTAACTGGCAAGACCATCACGCTTGAGGTTGAGGCCTCTGACACGATCGAAAATGTTAAGGCTAAAATCCAAGACAAAGAAGGTTAGATATTTTCTTTTAACAATAAATTTGTAACTAACATTATTTATGAATGATTAAATTATAAAATAGTTTTATTTGACTAATTTTATAGAAAATTATTTGTTTATTAACCAGACATTTATAAAGTAAATTTCAAGTGATAGTTGTATTAACTTGTACATATATTTTATTACTAAGCATAGGCTATTGTTATTAATTATTAAAAAATTCAAAAGTATTTTATTATTATGAAAAGAATTTAGGTTAAGACTAAAATTAATTTCATTTGTAGTTGTACAAGTTTATTTAAAAAGAACTACACCATATGTTTACAAACTCTATTATTTAGATTAAATTATAACACAATTAAATATTTTTTTTAAAGGTATTCCACCAGATCAACAAAGATTAATCTTTGCTGGTAAACAACTGGAAGATGGAAGAACATTGTCTGACTATAATATTCAGAAGGAATCGACTCTTCATCTTGTACTTCGTCTGAGAGGTGGTGCTAAAAAGCGCAAGAAGAAGAATTATTCCACTCCCAAAAAGATCAAGCACAAGAAGAAGAAGGTTAAGCTTGCTGTCCTTAAGTTTTATAAGGTTAGTTTTATTTTTAGAGTTAAAATATTTATAAAATATTGTTATTTTACCATTTTTTTTAAAAATTACAGGTTGATGAAAATGGCAAAATTCATCGCTTGAGGCGAGAATGTCCTTCAGAGCAGTGTGGAGCTGGAGTTTTTATGGCCGCCATGGAAGACCGGCATTATTGCGGAAAATGCGGATACACACTTGTCTTTAATAAACCAGAAGACAAGTAAATACAATGTATTTACTTTTTATTACAATAAATTCTAAAAAATCGTATTTCATTTTTATTTATTTACCAGAAAAAACTTACATAAGAAATGTATGTTAATTTTATAGGATAGGATATAGGGAAAACATAAGAAAAAATTTAATTCGCATTAACAATATATTTGTTCAAATAAAATTTTTATTTTATTAAAGTTCAAAAAAATATTTCTAAACTGGTAATACCAGTATAAACTCATAGTTACAATGTATCTATAAATCAATTGTCCACAATGAGACCGTTGAGTATGCAATATGTACGCGTATGTAATATCCTACAATACTTTAACTTTCTATTATACATTATACACGGCAACTTTAACACCCTAATAGTAAATTCCTAATAAATTAATATCATAAGACTTAAAAACAGCGGGTATTATGTGCGATAACATTAAAATTAACTTTTTACAATTGCTTCATGTTTTTTACTCTAAAGGACATGAAAAAAATATGTTTTAGTGAAATGCTCAATACTTTTTAAAGAGATGAATCACACTGTAGAATAGTTGATACTATTGTATCTGATTTCCAAAAGATATTGAAGAAAAATCTAATATAAAAAAAAAATTCTATACGTAAAATAAATCGTTAAGTTATAAGTACACTAACTAATATAATTAGTTTGTAGTACGACAAATATCTGTCATACGTTTCTATATTTTTATATTTGGTTAAAAATTTAATTTTATTATATCAATCATTGAAACAATACGAAAAACAATTTAAAATTTTTCTGATATCTTGTAATCATAAAAATCAAGCATAATTATTTCATTATGTAATTAAGCTCTAGGCCTCAAATACAGTTAACATGTGGATAAAGAATTTTGTAATATATTAGATTTTTCTTGTTGAAATTAAGAAGCAAATTTAATATAATATTTGTCATAAGGCTTTTACATCTGTAAATGTAGTACAGATTAATAAATGTAACATGATCAATTTTTCAAAATAACTATTGCACCTTTCATAAAATTTGTTGAGAAAAAGAAAATAAAAAATGAAAGAGTAAGAAACACAGCCTTGACCACGTTTTAAAGATATTCAATACCAATAAAGCTCCTTCACAGTTCAGGTTCACGACGTGGTTCGTTTTGTGAATTTTGAGTTTTCAGTCCTGGTTTTAGTACTGAAAACATTTTTTCAGTAGTTGTTGGATGAATACTCATTTGTAGTTGCGTCAGTGATTCCTCGGTCTTAAAAGTTAAATAATAAGAAAAACATGGAAATTTGTATAATTCTTTTAATAAGTCTTTATTAAATTTTCACGTGAATTAGTTACCTGTCTAAGTAGCTGTGCTGCTGTATGCAATACCCTTTGCCATTTTTTTATTTCTACATTATGTAAACTTTCTTGTTGTTGAAGTAAATTAATCCAATCTTCTTCAGTTTTTGGTGTATTTCTGAAATTTTTACAAAGTTAATTTTATTCTTTAAGAGTTCACTATATTGGATAAATTATTTTTTAAAAGGTCTCTGTATTACAATATAATATTTTTATTAATATATAAAAAAAAATTACAGACATGAGTATACTAATAAAATACAAAATAACGGGCCCACAAAAAGAAAAAAGTGGTATGTATTAGAAACTAAACTATCATACCTTTGTGTATTTTAATCCCCTAAACATAATATCTGATTCAGAATTGCTTCACACGTCTAGATTTTAACTTAAAAAACAAAGTTAAAAACATTTTGTTATTTATTTTTTCTATAAATTAACGTAGTACTGCTTATTCACTACGATCTAAATGCGTAAAATTTAATCATATGTATAAGCTTTTAAAATCAACTTTTTATTTTCTGTTTCAAAATTCACACACTGAGAAAAATGTATGTAGTCACTACTAATATATGATATAATTGTCAAAATATAGTTACGGTTTCTATTTTTTTGGAGTAAAATATACATATTTTATTAGTTATATTGATACATTTTAGTATTATTAGCATTATTAACCATATTATTAGTAAATTTGACTATAAAATAGGGTTATAACGATTTTGAACTATACATTATGGCAATAGTAACTATATTTTCATCTCAGTGCATGTTTACTAGTGCTATATATTATTTTTAAGAAAAATGAATATAATCATACATTATGAAAGTAAAGTCCATTATTTCTTAGGATGATTACGATCCACCATTTTCCTAGACAGTAAACTTACTCGTTGTAATAATCGGCTACTTTGCTTCCTTATTACATATAGTACGTTATGTCTGACTCAATTGTTCGGCCACTTTGTTGATTCGGAAATTGATTGTATCTATTTATATGGATAACTCATGGCGAATTTAACCGCTAGTAAGTTAATAAAAAAGGAGATCATTTGCATTTCGAAACTTTTCGAAAAATGTAACATTTTATTAGTTACACGATAAATAGAGAAAAATCCGCTGCCAATACTTGGTTATATCGATTTTTTCAATCTTATTTATAGCTATTGTATCTAATATTTCTGTGTCAAATTAAATTCTGTTAAATAATAAGCCAAATATTGTTCGTAGAAAAAAATGTTCAATGTAAAAAAGACGCGTTTTAATTAGTTTTAGCATATGCATTTGTTGTTTTTGACTTAAAATTAATTTTGTTTTACCGTATGTCGAACAAAATCGATTTTTTCAAATTTTTATTTGCTCTGTCGTTTTTTTATTTGTCGATGGATTCGGCTCAATAGAGAACTGTCAGTTACTTATAATTAGACGAGTATCTGCGCCAAAGCTCGTTTGGATCTATGAAAAATTCGTTGAGATAATCTGGAAACTTGATTACATACATGCGTACAGACATACATACATCTCGGAAAACGCTTAAAATGGGGTCATTTTGGGTGGAAAATCGTTTTTATCTTGTCAATTTTCAGAATTTTGAAGTGTTACAATTTTCGCCCTGACGCAACTATCTCTCTCGAGAAGCGGTCGTGCCTAAAAAGATTATTCTGCAAGATAACGCCTTTTATAACTGGCTTCTGAATTAACGCCTTTCTCGACCGGTTTCCTAATTAACGCCATTTCCAAACGGTTTCCGAGTTAACATATTTTCCAAGCAACTTCCGAGTTAATGCCTTTTTATTTAGAATCGACGTCACAGGTATTGGTCTGTTACTTTCTGTTATTCTCAAACAATGATGTTGATAACATAACAGTGAGGAAAATAAAGTTATTTGTAATACAAACATGTGGTGACAAAAATCGAAATAAAAGCAAAAGAAAATATTTAGAAAATATTAGGAAATCATTGATAATTGTTACAAAAATCTTTTTTTTTATTGTGGTTGTAGTACAAGTCATGGGCAAACAAGCACAATTAAAAGGCGAGGCCACTCTTTGTGTAAAAAAGCTCACTTTACGTCATTGGCATACAACATACTATTATTTCCCTCTTACTAGGGAATAAAGCTAGTAAGTCGTTTTGCGAGTCAATTAAACGGTCATTAGAGTAACGTTAAGATATCTGAAATATTATATACATAATTGATATCTCAAAATGCAAACGTGATAGGCCAATTCTGTTTAGGGGGCCACAATACACATTTTCTCTTTTTATAAACCTGTATGATTTTCAGAAAATAAAATAATAAAACGCTTTTGCTATTCGGACATCGGATTTTTGTATTAAAGATATATCTAGATATTAGTAGATATACAGTTTCTTGAGTCAAAGTCAAAGCAAAATCAATATTGAAATCTTACTATTCTGAAACAATTTACTTTTATCTGATGGATGGTTAAGAAGGGCTATAATAAAAAGTGAAGCATTTACCAGTTTTGGAAAAAAATAGTTTAATAATTTAACTTACTTTAAAACGTGTAAATCCATTATTGTATAGGTGGCAGCTTCTTCTAAACCCCACAGTTTATAATATAGAAGACCATTGATAATCATTAAGCATAATACAGCTATAAGAAGTACCCAACTGACGATAGAGCTGCTTTCTGTACGTGTCTCTGGAGCTACAAAATATTGTTTATGAAATATTAATAATAATGAATTATTTCTGTAACTGATAGTTTTTAGGTTATTACTATTTAAGTTATTTTTGCGGGTATCACCGTTAATATTGCGAGTATGGGGCAGTTCGACAACGGGTGCTTGATGATTAAAGGCTGTATGGTCAGGGGTATGAGTTTGTATAGTAACTCCAGTAGATGTAACACGCCGCCTTCGCCTAGTTTTTCTTTTCACACCAGTTCCTGGTCCACTTTCTTCACATTCAACAGCTAAGGCTTTTATTAAACTATTAAAATATTCTTCCATACTAGCCCAACAGTTTTTTTCTATAAAGCCTAGAAAATTTGACTTATTATTACCCATTGTAATGAGTTTAAGCAAAATAATGATACAGAAAACTTACTTTTAACAATATTCCATACATTCTTTTTATATCTAATTTCCGAAAACACTGCAAAAGTGACTTCATTTTCAGAAACGCTTGTCATACAATAATGAGAAAAGACACTAAAAGAATCAGCATATGGTATTCCGCAGTTTGTAGTTTCTACATCAATACAGTATAAATGGCCTGGTGTACTACATGGAAGCATCACCTAAAAATTGTGAATATGATTTTCGTGACTGAATTAAGTTCTATAGTTATTGTATAAAGTCTGTTTTTTTTTTTTTTTTTTTGGTAGTAGTGATAATATGAAACCACTTATAACAAACAATGATTTATAGAAATTCTTTAGTTTACAGATAAATCAGAACACTAACGTATAGCAAAAATTCATAAAATTAGCATATGTCGAATTCTAAAAAATCGGCTTTTAAGAGCTAAAACAAAAATTATTCTTTTTATGAGGTACCACTTATGCTAACCGTACGGATATCTTTTAGGTATTCATAAGCATTTTATGCCCGTGAATACCAAATTTGGGAAGACTTATTTTTGCGAAGGGCTAAAATAGAATTTTTTCATGTTTTTTCGCAATACGTAGTATGTATCATTTTCTGTGAGGCGGTGTATAACTCCGAAAAATCATAATACAATTTTGGATGATTGGAAACCAGAAAAGGTACAATTAAATATAATATGTAACAAAAAATTATTTTCAAAAACCTGAATGTACTCTAAACTTTATTCATTTTCTGCAATAAATTAAGCCTAACTATATAGTACAAAATCCCTCATCTTAACAATTTCTGTTTTTTTTTTTTATTTAAGATTCAATTTTTTACGGGAATTCTATATTACCAAAAAAACTGAAAAAATTGAACGAAGTACCTTTTCTGGTTTCCAATCACCCAAAATTGTATTATGATTATCGGAGTGATACGTTGCCTAATAGAAAATGATACATACTACGTTTTACGAAAAAAACATGAAAAAATTCTATTATAGCTCTTTGCAAAAATAAGTCTTTCCAAATTTGGTGTTCACGGGCATAAAATACTTCAGGTCCCTAAAAGACATCCGTATGGTTAGCATAAGTGGTACCTCATAAAACAAATTTTTTTTTGGGCTCTTAAAAGCCGATTTTTTATGGAATTCGATATACAATTATTTCAAAGTATTAACCCATTACAGCACATACTTTTAAGCTGATTCGATTTTCATAAAAATCGGTATACAGGGATTTTTTGCGTCGCTGATTACGAGTCAACTATCAAATGCCATAAAATACTTAGTCATATTTGCAATATATAAGAGAAAACTAAAGATGTCATAATCAGAGCCCACAATGTGCGTAAAATGTTGTATGAATAGGTGATCCTCACAGGGACCACTATGTCGCAAAGGGTTAAACTATTATTTTATTTTAAGCATATAGTTGGCTTAATTTAAGATAGGGTCAACCCGCACACTTCGTAAATTAATTAAGAATGAGTTTTATTTTATATTTTATAACATGTAGAAAAAATATTTCTCACCTGTACTTCTGTAACCTGTGAAGATCTAGGTCCAACTGTTTGAGTAAGAGAAACAGTTAGAGAAACTTGTCTCATTTTCTGTCCTGTTGCACTATCTAGTGTCCAAGCAGGTTGGATTAAATCTTAAACACAAAAATTATACATAAACGCAATATGTTCTAAATATTTATATTTCTTATAACATATCACTAATAAACAAAGTATGCATTTAAACATATAGAAAGTTATTCAATCCTCCAATTATATAACTAGAAATAACAAGTTTAATGAGAAAAACAGTTAACTATAGTTTACAATTTAATTTAAAAATGTACTCTGGTATTTTTATTATATGCCAACGATCTCTTCCTTTCGAGGTGTGAGCTAAAAAATATTATTTGGAAAAACCGCTTTCCAAAAAACACAGGAAAAAACGCAAAGAAAATGTGATCCCCCATCAAGTATTATCTGCGCCCAATTTTGCGGCGACGGCTTTACCTCTAAATATAGTCTTTTTAATTACTTTACATAACAGAACAGATTTTATAAGTTGAATTTTTCAAAATAAATAAGGACATTATAGGCCTTCTTCTATGAACAGTACTGTGGTTTATAATTATGGAAAATTGGCATAATGAAAAAGAGATAAATAAGCTTAAATTGGAGTAAAATCGTAGTATATAAAATATAAAATTTGTAAATTTTACTTTTAATGAGAAAATCTCACTTTTTACTTTTGTAGAACTTCTATATATTTTCTAATCAACAAAGTGCTGTATATAATTAAAATACATGTTTTTTGTTAAAAAGGGAACTTTTCGCGATTTAACTCATATCTAATTAACCCTTCCAGAACTAAATTTTTCCTCCAAGAATTCTGAAAAAATTTCTACATGATTTATGATCACTTCTTAGTCAATTTTTTTAATTTTTGAAACTTTTTTTTAATGCTAATTTTCTCTTTTCTATTGAATGTAAAATACTTGTAACCGAAACCCATTATTTCAATCTGAACCATAAGTTTATTAATAGTTATCATAATAATTATCATGAACTGGTTTCGCAAAATTTAAAAAAATTGAAAAATTGCTATACTTATTTCAATTTTGTTCAAGTTATACCTAAAAAATCCATTTAAAAGCTTAAATACACCATTAATGGTCAATTTTCGTAAATTACTGACATCTAAAAGTATACAGTTCTCCTGCGTAATATAGTTAGTTATGTTTTATATATATGTAAAAAAAAATAAATAAAAATTTGTACTTAAACGGCGGGGTGTTTGTAACCTAAATAACTACAACATTATATATGATCACAAAATATCAGTTCAAAGTTTCAGGGGTGTTCGCATGTGTGTTAACGTAAATGGGCGTAGTGCATATATATGCAAATCTCTAGAAATCTGCGATGACCCTTACAAAAAAAAACTGCAGTTTAAACTACTGGCTAAACTATTGGCTCAACTACTGCCAACACTATTAGCTGGACTTCTGTTGAACCACTTGTCGCCAGTAGTATTTTTCGGATACCCATAAAAATGGGTGATTAGATAACTATAGTATAACTACTACTTGTTATTTTTGCAGATTTTTCTTTTGGTTTTTGGAATACGGAAAAGTATTCCCCTAAATCTTATAACACGAAAGGAACATTTAATTTTTATTTTTAAGTGTTTATGATTTAACCTCTAGAGGACCGGAAAGCCGATATATCGGCTTGACCTGTGATATGAACTTTGTATGTAGTTGATACATGATACCAGACACTAGTTTGGGGACTTTTAAAGGGCGCTTTTAAATCTCAAATCCTGGCCGCCTAAAGATTCACTGGTTTCACGTAGATGTGGCGTAAACCCTTGAGTCCTCTCCATTGTAAGTAACGGAGAATATCAAAAATAAAGCAAGCCTTGTAATTAGGACCCTTCGTAAAGAGTCATTTGAATGGTTGACTTACGCGGCTTATATACTCTCGGTCATCTAATGTATCCACAGAAAGCACTATCAAAGCGCCGCATAGCGGTGACAAAGGAGAACTGGTGATGGGCGGCTCTCTATAAGTAAGCTTCCACTATTTATCCGCTATGCGGCGCTTCGATAGTGTTTTCTGTGGATACATTAATAGTAGTACTTTTGATGGCCGTGGTTCTCACCAGAGACGCCAATATGCCATATTAAAACTTGTTTGTTTATACTCCAAGGGAGTGAAATTTGTTTGTTAGCGAAGCCTATAGATAGTTG
>JAYJLV010000011.1:25781779-25796320 GCA_036873485.1 Torymus texanus | reverse complement strand
GTTCCGGTCGCTTGCGGGAATGAAAGGTCTGGACTCGCCCTAGTGGCTGTGGAGCGAAGCGCGGAAACGCCACAGGCTTTACGTGTTACGGCGGTGTTGCACTACCCGCCTATAAGAAGTGTTCTTCTATATGCGTCTATATTCTTTGGTATTAAGTATAAGACTACCCAGGGTAACTGAATTTGTTCAAAGCGTGAATCGCTATTTTTTTATTATATTAATTACTTTTACGTGTTCTGCCTATAAAACAGTGACTGTGTAGTATGACATCCCCATAAAACTTAAGTCTACAAAGTTCAAGCAATATAATTTTCAAAATTCATATTTTTGACCTTTTTTATAAAATATGTTTTTGCTAATGAATTTTTTAAAACTTATACTCTGAAAAAAAAAAATTTGCCAAACTTATTAGACAGTCTGGTAGTTTTTGTCAGAGTCGCTATGGCAAAAACAATTCATCTATGCCAGAGCTGTGCTGTTTTATTTAACTGGCTACATTTTTTTTCATTGCCTCTTTCTTTTTAAAATTTTTATTACATCTATTTGAAGGCCTTCTGTAACTTTCTGTAATTTATTAAAACCAATAAGAAGTCTTTAAACATGTACGGAAAAAAAAAGAATTGTTTCAAAATGTTATAATAACCTCTGAATCTCGACTTATTATTTTCCACAAGAAAAGTTGTGTTATAAATTTTTAATTTATTGAATTTTAATCAAGAATTAAAATTTAATAATTACAAAAGGATCATTATCAGTTACAAAAGGTGTTATTCAGCATTCTCACACCTAGAAAGCCCCTTAGAGAAGACTTTACAAAAACATTTGTAACTCTTAAATTTGAATACTTAATAGTTAAAATTCAATAAATCGAAAATTTATAATGTAACTTTTCTCATTGAAAATAATAGCTCTAGATTCTGTACATGCTTAATACTTTCCCTGTGGCTAATGCATAAAGTGATGTTTACAATATTTTAAATGTTAAAATAAAGTTTAAAATGAAAATAAAAATTTTAATAGCGTTTCCGTTTTTAAAATTTTTGAGAAATATCATAATCGACTGTAAATGTTGTTATCACAAATATTGTTTCATGGAGTAAATAAATACAAAAAAAATAACAATATTTCATATCGTATATATGGCTCATGCGGCAGTGAAAGTCTTAAAGACTTCTTATTAGTTTTATAAGTTGTGGAAAGCCTTTAAGAAAACATTATAAAAATTTTAAAGCGAAAAAATCAATAAGATGGAAATGGTAGCGAGTAAATATGGTGCACTGCAAGTCTGCCTAAAATTGTCAGGCTTCCCTGGCTGATTTTGCCAATTTTTTTTCAGAGTAGTATATTGATCCATCAATAATAAAATATAATTAAGACAATGTCTAATATTAACACAATGTAACATGTAATATTATACTAACAGTGTAGATATAAACAAAATTTAATTGTCTATTATTTTTGATATTCTTTCTATAAACTAGTCAAATTAAAAATCAAAATAAAAGATAACTATCTGTATAATGGTGAAATTAAATTTTATGTACATAATAAAGAATTTTATGTGGAATATATCAAAATGAACGCTATTGATATATATGAAATAAATCATCTTTGTAAAAAATTAGTTTTTAGTGAAAGCTAATCAAAATAATTAATTTGTTATTATAAATTGACTTGTTAGTATCATAATTCAAGATTTTAAGTTTGTTAATGTTTTTAAACAGTAGTGCAGAAAGACCAAAAATTATATTAGTATTTTAGTAATATTCTAAAAGTGTGAACAAAATTTTATTTCAAATAAACCAAACTTTTAAAATTATGACAGAATAAAATCCAAAAGATCATTTTTAAATAATGGATCTTACAAATACTTAAGAACTGAGCATTTATTGTAAACTATTTGGGTATGTTAATTAACTAGTAAAACAAATTACAAAGGTAAGGTTTATCTAATGTTAAATCCAATTCAAAACTATAAAAATGAAATAAAGTCATACTATCACCAAAATATAAATAAAAAATTACAAACCAATAGAATAAGATATTGTAAAATAATAAAACTATTTTAATTTATTATAACAATGGAAATGACTATATAACTAAAATTTACACCTCTTGTTAAATATTAGTCTAAACATACAAATTTTTAAGCAATTTTCAGTATAGATTAGGAATTATATGAGACTTTAAAGAGATAATTTTTTTGAAGTAATAAAGTAATTAGATTATAATTTTCATAATTTTTCTAAAAATTTATGTGATTATAATTTTTTTTACATCTATATTCCTTTTTTCTAGCTCTATCAATTATTGCGGAGTTTATTATCTTAATTTTAATCTTTAGGATTTTTAAGATATCTTATTAATTTCTGCATATATTTTTGTATTTGTTTAGGCCCTGTGCCTACATACTTCATAAGATATACAAACACAGCCCCTATCGTATAAGAAAAGAGTCATCCAGTCACACAATCAAGGGTTCACCTAATTCAAACAGGGATGTATAACTAATATTATATAAAACATTATTATTGTTACCATTTCAAATTCAAAGTATAAACTATTGAAATGTTTATTATTTAATTACGAATTTTAAATTATTGTGTTACTTTTATAAATCAAAACAATTAAAATTTGTCTTCGTAATTATAAAAACTATCTCTTTAAATAACTTAAATGGAATGAAAATATAGCAAAGCAGAGATTATTAAAATTAAAGAAAAAGTATTTACCTAGCGATTTCATCATCGTCATCACTGGAAGATGTATCACTACTGTGTTCGCTGCTTGATCTCGACCCACCATTCCGCATCTCTCTTTTCTGCAATTCACCTGCAGCAGCCTGTGCTGCTGCAACAACGACTTGTGCAGCTGTTTGAGGCGGCATTTGCAAAATATTTGAACCAGGTGGTATGGGAACATCCAACAAACTTGGTTTTTTTGACTTTTCTTCCGATTCAGCGCGCCTCTTGTCTCTTGACGACGATACGTCTTTGCTGCTTCGTGAACGGCGACGCCGATCCCGAGAACGATCGCGACGACTCGAACGGTCGCGCGACGATGATCTATCTCGATATCGCGATCGATCTCGATCTGAAGATCGTCGTCGTGAACCCCGCCGACTATCACGATCTCGGTCACGGTCTCTGTCCAACGATCGACGCCGAGAACGACGTTCTGAAGAACGACGACGACGGTCAAGAGAACGTCGTCGACGGCGTTCGCTAGGACTTGGCGAACGTCGGCGGTAACGTGCTGGTGACCTACGTGGACTCCTTAAATAAAATTAATTTATAAGAGTTTTGAAATTATATTAAAAAATCATTCTTTGTGCACATTTTCTCTTCATGAAACATGCCGAGTTTAATTTTTAAAAAAATCTTTAGCTCAGTAACTATTGGATAAGAATACACACGCACACATCTACGATAATTTTCTATAGCAGTTTTTTAAAAAATACATTTTAAAACGACATTTTAATTTACCTTCGTCGACTAGGTGCTCTACGTACAGACGGTGGTCTCATAGTACGACTACCACTGTAGCGATCTCGACGATCGCGATCTCTCTCCCTGTCCCTCTCACGATCTCGGTCTCGCCTCCTATCTCGATCTCTATCCAGAGATCTCCTTAAAAATAATGAAATTAATAATGATTAAAGTATGTTCCTTATTAACAGTAAATATCAATTCAATAATAACACGCATACGCATACACATACTATGCCATACACTCATACAGTCAATTATCAGGACATAAATCATTTTCGGTTAATTTGAATCATAGAAATGAATCGAATAATAACAAATTTATTTACTATTTTAATTTTATTCATTTTGGAAAAATTTGATTGTATTTTATTTTGAAAATCTAGATGAGTTATTTTCAATTGGAATAAATCGAGGTAATTGAATCACACGATTGATTCAAATTTTTAACTCAAATGAATTGAAAATGTCAACTGTAATAAAAAAATCTAATTCTGTTTCCATTTTCATTAGTTATTGCAACCATCTTAACTAAATATCTAATAGTTAGGAGATATACTCGTTCCAAATTATACTATTTTAAAACATTATTAAGTATTTGTGGCCTTATAGTTCCACTTCAAAAATACTTTTTAATGATTAACAGGTTTTTCACCTTTTCAAGAGTAGTGAGATATAAATTTCTCTTTCGTTTTTTTTTCAATTTAACTAAGAACTGTAATATTCTTTGGCGATTAAATAAACTATTCTATAATTGAAAAATGTACACCTATACACAATTCGATTTTAGTTTGATTGGAAACATAAAAATATAGGGCCCTCTGTGCGCCTATCTATGTCTTACAGATTTCGGATTCTAAACAAATTTTCAAATAAAAATACAATGTAGAATTATAGAAACGCTGAGATGACATTCTGAATAAAGTAATTCACACAAAATATAAGAAAATAATATACCTCCTTTGTCTATCACGGGATCTATCACGAGATCTGTCTCTGTCCTTATCTCTGTCCTTTGAGCGATCTCTGTCTTTTCTTGGTGATGGACTGCTACGTCTTTTCACTGTGGATTTTCTTTCTCTACTTGAGTCACTATCACTTGCGCTATCATCTTTATTAGTCTTCCTGTATGATCTCTTTGATTGTACGCTGTCCTTTTTCTTTCTTATTTCAAAGTCATTCTTATCTTTTTCTCTTTTGTCATCTTCAGAATCAGAACTACTGCTACTGCCACTGCTTGCACTAACTGCTTTTCTATTTACTTCCGTTTCAGTTTTCCCTTTGTCTACAGATTTTGAACGTGATTTACTCTTAGAACGGCTTTTCGATACAGATTTTGAACGAGATTTAAATGATCTAGAATCACTAGAAACAGATCGTGATTTTCTAGATTTACTTCTGTCCATGCTTTTTGATCTTGACTTTTTTAACCGCGACCGTGAAGTTGAGCGAGATGACCGTTTACTAGGCTTTAAAGATCTCGATTTAGACCTTCGAGACCGAGAGTGATCTAATGATCGCGACTTGGTTCTCCTAGATTTAGACTTTGATCTCGATCGTCTAGACTTTGAATTCGATCTAGAACGCCGTGATTTCGATTTTGATCGTGATCTACGTGACTTAGATTTAGACCTTGATCTCCGTGACTTAGATTTCGATCTGGATCGCCGTGTTGATTTAGAAGTCGATCTTGATCTGCGTGATTTTGATTTAGACCGAGATCGTCGCGTTCGGGATTTAGATCGCGAACGTCTAGATTTTGACGTTGGGGAACGTGAACGGTGTTTGTATGATGGAGATTTTGAACGTGATTTTTTCGAACGATCTCGAGAAGGAGATTTGGACCTTGATTTTTTAGTTATTTTATCATTTTCTTGGTTTGCTGGAGTTTCTGTCGACGGTGATCGATTATTTTTCTTTTTACCGTCAGCGATACTCATTAGTTTAGCCTGAAGTCGAGATATAGCTACAGCAGCTTCTCTGTTATAAGAATAGTAAATGTTATATAGATTTTAAGAAATAATTATATTTTGTTCATAAAATTTTAACTATTTTGTACTGTGGATAAATAATGAATTCAATTTAAGAAAAGTAAAAAAATTGAATTTAATTTTATCGTATATAATACTGAATGATGGAATCGTAAATACTGTTTAATATAAACTATTTAAAAGTTGAATTATGAATAGAACCGTAGATCAACAACTATCTGACAATAACATTACGGCGGATACTTGAATTTTAAGAAATATTCAAGAAAATTGGATGATTTAAATTGATCAATGTGTTTTACGTGAAAACTAGATCTATAGAAGTGTTTTAAATAAGCGTAATAAATAAATAATTTTATCAAATACTTTCCGAAATAATAAAAATATCAAACGAAATTTTTCTGTCGGATACCTGTATAGTAAAAATATCAATTGTAATTTTTTTATGTAACTTACGGTTTAGTTTTTAAGGGCATTACAGGAATAGCATTTTCTGGCTGAGGAGAATCGTCACGTTCAATTTTAATATCAATCATATCCTTGATATCTTTTGTGGACCCTTTGCTTGGTGATCTTGAAGTGGATCTACGTTTACGGCCAGAACGATCACGATCTCTATGCCGATCTCTTGATCTGCTTCTTTTTCTGTAAAAGAAAAAGTTCATAGGAAAAAATAAGTAATTACTTTTTCAGTAATTAAGTGATGAATTAAGCAAATACGTCGACGTATAAAACAAACGCAATTATTTAAAGATTACAAAGAAAAGAAAAGAAACATTTAATTTATTTAATTCAATCTAATATTTTCAACTTTGTTTCTAGATGTTTTATACACTCAAATAATTTAAAGAAATACTTAAAAAATTTGTTATAATTCTTTGTCTATTAAAAATTATCGAGAGTTAAATTTCTGTAAAATATCAAGGTATGTGGTAGTGAACATAAAATTTCTTTTTGGAAAAATAAAAGAAGTTTTAAAAGTATGTGTAGAATAAAGCAAAAAAATATTAGAATTTTAGAATAATTAAAAGTAATTTGAAAGGCATGGACATAATGCAACATTTGAATGAAGGTTATCAGATGAAAAACGAAGAACGGAATATAGAGCGCAGGAAATATTTTACCAATTAAAGTGAAAAAAGAAACGATTATTAACTTTGAATATTCCTCGCTTTCTGTGTTATACTCTCCGTTTCTCCTGCCTCATGAATCTGAATTACAGGTATGATTAAGGACTCCAAAGCATGTAATAATGTAAATACCAGAATGCTATTTACAACGCTTCACAAAGTACCATCTTACGTTTCGATTTTTTAAATACAATCTTTTCTCGCTCTGTTGAACTCACAATTATATATTTAGTTAACCATATTGTTTTACATTTCATACTTAAATTCATATAATATCTAAACATTTATTTATTAACCAAGGCGCATTCTATTTGTTGCATTACGTAACTTTTCGTATCATTCATGAAGTCTATAGATGGAGAAAACTACGATTTTAAACTATGATTTTAAAATCGTTGATAAATAATGCACTAATCAAACTTACCGATCTCTATCCCGATCTCTACTTCGTTCTCTTCGTCGTTCTTTAGAAGAGCCACGCTCTTTTTCGTCTCTTTTCACTTTGTTGTCACTATCATTATTATCCTTGTTGTCTTTCTCTTTATCCTTTTCTTTCTCAGCAAGTGATGCCTGCAGCTTCTCTTGCTCTTCCTAATTTCATAATAAATAATTTAAATTAATTAAAATCTTAATCTTAAATATATTAATTAGGATCGAAAAACGACCTTAGAAAATCGCAAAAATGTTACGATATGATATACTTAAGTCGACGGCCATTTTGATTAACAAATCGTTAGTATTTTGTTTTTCGTTTATTCTGTTATCAATGAAAAACAAAGCAAAAAGAGCGTCGATTTATTGATTATGGTTATTTATTATCCAATATTTTTCAAATAACAGATGACATTATGAGAAATAATTATTAAAATTGTTTCTTACTGATGATTGAACAAGCACTTTTTCCAAAAGGACATAAATGTCAATTATCATCTTTATCATTTAATTTTTTAAATAAAAGGTGTATTGATAGACTGAGACAAAATTTTGCTAAAAATTATAACAAGTGTTTAAAAAATTACAATACTGTTTTGTAGTTACCACAATTTAAAAAAAAACTTAAATAATAGTTAAGTTTACTGGAATATAGGAAAATTTATTATCCTATATTCTCTTTAAAATACAGTAATTTTTCAAAAAGTTGTTATAATTTTTAGTGAACTTTAAAAATAAGATTTTTTACTGTCAATAAATATGCAAATAAAAACCACAAAATAGTGAAAAACTAGAAATTAGAGATCTACTTACCATGCGCTTTTTAATTTGATCTTTCTTTTGTTGTAAGAAAGCTTCTGGAATGCCAGTGTCATTTTCTTGTGCTGATACCAATAAGTCCCAAAGTTCACCCATGAATGAACGAGCATTTCTACCATTTAGAAATCCAGTCAAGTTGATCTGCATTTTTCGTGGATCGGGGAACTAAAATGAGTAAAAAAAAAAGAATTGTATATTGTGTTTTTATAATAAAATTTAATGCAGTAGCGTAAATTTAGCATGCGATTAATAATGCTACTGTTATAATTTTAACTTGGTGCATTGGAAAAATAAATTATAAAAACAATGATAAAACTTTCGTCAACTGCTTTTCCCCCTCGAAAAAGCAGATTCTTTGCTTTCAACATCTTACCAATAATAATTATGGAAGGTATAACTTACTGTGAGACCTGTTAAAAAAATAAAACATAATAATGGTTGCTATGAGTACTTTGGCAGTGAATAAGGCCATATTGACAAAATTATCAAGTTTGACATTAAAGGTTCCCTTAATCACTGCATCAGTTGTTGTGTAAATATATATGCAAACTATTTGTGTGGTTATGGTCTGAAATAAAGTATTAGTACGAAAAAAATAGTAGCATAGTTTGAAGTCAAGTTCCGTTGTCTCCTTGGAATCCTAATAAGTAAGTGAACGATCAATATCGTTCAGGAGCCAAAAATCACGCAAAGTTTAACAATACCTCCTGATACAGAAAGTCTTCCCATTGGTCATTCCGCGCTTAGCCACCGGCCCGAAGGTAGCGAATGCCACGACTGTCTCTCTGTCGCCCGATAACGAGTCGCTGCACGGCTGACTGACTGTGCATCTGTGTCGCGAGATGCAGCAAAGGTAAGTGCTGACATAAATCCTTGACCGCTACACCAGCTGCTCTCACAGTCAGCCGACGTCCAAGTTCTCTGCAGTCGAAGACAGCAGCAAGCAGCATGAGGGCTGCTGTGTCCGCGGAGGTACAGCACACCAAGGATTTGGCATGCCGCCGAAGACTCTGCGTCTCCAGATAGACGTCAGCCGCAGGGCAGCCAGCGCGTCAAGCGCGGCTGCCGATTCGTTGCAAATGAAGTGCAACGGAGACGACGAGTTGCAGGAGCCTCGCACGAGGCTGCTGATGCTCTTGTTGCTACTGCTGCAGTTAAAGCAGTTATTACAGTTGCTGCTGTCGGTGCTGCTGCCGTTGCTGCTGCTGCTGTTGTTGCTGCTGTTGCAACGTAAATTACGTCTGAAGGCGACGCGAGGCGACGGAGAGCAGGAAACAGACGAGATCGCGATCACGTTGAGTTGTTGACGCAGGCATGAATCGTTGACGGCTGATAGAAAGGCGGCCAATCGGATGTTGACGAGCGCACATCCGAATGCCATTTGGACAAAAGGGTCGAGAGCCAACGGCCACCAATGGTCTCTACTTAGACTAACGGGGAATTCAAAGATATAAGATAAAATTTTGCTAAGATAAAGAGGCTATTTTAACTGGATCACTTTTTTCACATTATTCTTTATTTTGTCTCATGTAAATACAAATATTATCGGTTTGGTTTTAGCTTCAAAATAAAATTTAAAAACTCAAATTAAGCATTCCAAATATTACTAATAGCAACCATAACTTTGAAAAACAATTTGTAGTTTAAGCTTTCAGTCTTTGGTCTAAAAATGATTACTTTTATATGCCAAATTTGTTATTTAAATACGAATAGATGTAATTTTATTGGGTAATGCTACAGCTACTTACCCTAGTGGTTATAAAATTTTTAAAAATTTATAGAATGATAAACAGACTAAATATAATATTAAATTTCAGAGATCATTATACTTTCTATTTAAATGATAGGTTTTGAAAATAAACAAAATTAAGCAAAACAAATCGTAATAAATAACAGTATTAGGTAGAGAACAAAAAGATAATGGAAAATTAAATAACTTTTCCTTTTAAAGTTTTAGTTTTGTGACTCAGTGAGCAACATAAGAAAAATTAGGCAAATTCACCATTGCACATTTCTTCATTTTCACAATGATAATGCAATTCATGGCAAGTTGCACAAATTTTTCTTGATAATATATGCTAGTTGAACTAGGCGCTGTGAGCTGAAATAACAGGTATTTAAGAAAGTTGTATGATGAGGGGAAAAAGCTGAGTGAACGTAAATTTCTATTACCAATAATATTGGTACCAGTACAGATGAAATTTATTTATATGGATACCACAATGTATCCTATATAAATTGAATTTCATTTTCTTACCTTTTCCTCCAGTTGATTAATAACAAACTCTACAACGACGTCATCTTCCATTCCCAAGATTTGGGTAATCTTTGTTGTGATCCATGGCTTGATAACATCTAATTTTACCTTCTGCATGTCCACCTGAAATTGATAATAACTTTACTAATTTAGTTTAAGTATAGTATCAAACGTTTACTTCTATGAATTCTTACTGGGAGAATTTGATTTTTAGATAGCTGGATAACCGCCTAATATATTGATTCATGCATAATACTTAATTGAAACAATAATGCAAACTAAAAAATATTTGTTCAATTTATAATATTAGGTAACATGTAAACTTCATTTTTCACATGTAATATAATGACAAAGTGAAAATTTTTTGTAAAATTTGTAAATTTTATAATATTTTAGAATAAATATTTTTAACCTGAGAAATCATCAGTTTAACAATACTAAAAATTTGTTGATCTCTTATCATGAAATCTGAACAGTCTAAAATTAATAAGTTAATAATAAAAAGTAAGAAAAAAAGAAATGGATGTAAGCTATAGAGAAATATTACCTTTTGCGTCAATGAATCTCCAAATTTCATTTGTTTAAGAAGCTTCTTCTCCTTGTCGCTGAACCTTGTGTCCTGTGTGGCGGTGGTCCCCTAGAAGTACATGAGTAAAAATCCTTTACGAGAAAATAGAACTACGTACTACAAACATGCTCCAAATAAATAAGGACTAGCACTTGTCTCTAGAAGGTCGCTATTCTCAGTAGCAATGCAGACTGATTAAAAGGAGGGATTAATTGAAGTGAGAAAGGAAGCCTACTCTTACCGTGTACATCATCTTGACGGCGTAGATGTGCGTTGCGATTCTAGAAGAAATTCAGCATCGGTGACTAGTCTTAATCCTCATGTGTGCTCTCGCCTCCCGCGACGACCCGGCGAGCGATTATATATACCGGTTGTTCGGCTTCCCTTGAAGAGCTGTCGAGCCTATCCCAGTGCTCGAATTCGCTGAAAGTTGTCGTGTGGCAACGGCGGTGGAGGCGGCAACGGCGTGCAATCGATAAAAGCGTGTGCGCCTGGGCATGCGAGGAGGGTTTCACGCAAGCCTCGCGGAGTGACGACCAGGTGAATTACTGACTTATAGCGTACCGCGGTATGGACGTGGCCAGTGCAACGCAGTTGCAGTTGGAGTCGCTGCCCGCTGCCGGGGCGACAAGCGGCAACGTAACGATGCTACAACGTTGCCCTCTTTCTACCCTCGATGTGCTCTCACTGCTCGAATGCTCTCCCCTAGTGTCTATACCTACCTATCTGCGACGTGCCTGCTGCCAGCCAACGCGCGTCAGAGAGAGAGAGAGACAGCGATCGAGGATCAGACGCGCGCGTCGGCACTTGGGCGGACGGTAGCGACACGCTGAATGTTGCAAACTCTCTCAAATACCTCTACACTCGCTCACTTTCTCCGTCTTTGGTATAGCGCCAGAGCATAGGCTGCACACCGCACAGGGAACATGGACATACGCGCTCGAGCGCATGCGTGCGCGCGGTATATAAGTACTGCGAACGGCCGAACGCTCGTCGCTCCGGAAGACCAACGTCTGACGAGGCTTCTCTCGCGCTATTATAGATACTTACTTCGTAAGTAAAAATTTACTGACTGAATCAAATATCCCCTATACACACAACAGCGGTAAAGATTTTTGCACCGCGGGCTATCCCTTTGGCTCCATTTTATAGTCGAAACGAAAATTCACTCGACAGCCACGATTTTAGCGGCAACTTATCGACTCTCTTAATTTGGCCATTTTCTCTCCACACATACGATAACACGACTACGCGAGACGACGGTTGACGAGAGACGGGAGTTGGGCTTGGGACACAGTAACACGGCAGTCTAGCATGCTAACCTAGCATAACCTTAATCCCGGTAAAACGAAGGCTGAAATTCCCATGATTGGTTGCTGAAAACTTACTGGCAGAGATCTTACTGGCTATACTTGGGACAGAGATTACGTGGGGTAACTACGATGAAACTACTCGGTATCAATTTAAACAGCATTTGTGGCAGTTCTTAATTCATTGTTCAAATACACGTAATAGTCAGTTCAGTATGCATTATGAAAATTTCTTCTTCTTTAAATTTTGTTTGGCTTTGTCTGATATGAAAATTTATCTTCAAAGTTTTAAATTTCAAACCTCATGCTTGCCTTTGAGTGTTAGCGCCATCTTTACCCATCATAATGTGAATAATTCTCCCGTTTAAAATTATAATTTGTATTTTGCAAAACTTGAAGTAAAATAAAAACTTTAAATAATCTTTATTACTAAGATTAACATTTTTAAAATAAATTTGTTTTTTTCATCAATAACTAGAAACTGGTTAGATATTTCTTTATAACGTTCGAAGTCACGTGAAACGCATAACAAAATTATCTCCGCCTTTTTTCCCTAATACTTAAGTAGTATTTTTTATTTATCTCCGTGTCTTTTGTTACATGCTGTAAGGTCACATTATATAAATTCTATGAAAAAAAATTTTAGTTAAAAAATATTGTAAAACTAAAAACAACATTTCAAGAACAAATAAAATTTCATACCAGATCTGAATATTTTATGATTTCTCAACAAAAAAAAACTTATACAGGCAGAAAAATAGTAATTTCTTTGTGCCATGGCCTAAACAATAAAATTTACATGTATTTTGGACCATTAAAGTCAAATATGACCTCAGTATTTAGCATTGTTCCTTCTAAAAATTTTGATGTATATTCATAGCAAAGTCAATAATTTCTTTTAATTACTATTTGGTCAGTGGTATTATAAAGAACGAGCGCCATCTGCTGCAAAATCGATTTTTAGTTACCTATTTGGTTTTTCTCCTTTTAGAAATAACAAATCAAAATTTCTAATAACTACATTTCAAAGAAGCGAAAATCGTATTTATATGATTCGAATTTTTGATTAATTATTTTTCGAAGTAAAAAAATCGAATTTAAATGATTCAAACTGGTTTTTGTATAGCTAATGGCTACTACTCTACGATACCATTGACCAAATAATTAAAAAAATATTTTTACTAATGACCATATATGTCAAAGTTTTTAAAGTAAACGATATCTTAAAATCCTTGTGTGTAATGCTGAAACCGTGGTATATTCGGCGTTAATGGGACAAAATACATGGAAATATCATTGTCTAGATCATCGCCCAAATTACTTTTTTGTTTTGATGCTTGTGTTAATTTACAAAGCTGTATTACAAAGCTCTCTTAGAGCAAGAATCCAGCAACGTTACTTCAATCACTCGATTGATATTACTTTCTCTTACTAAATCTACTAAATTGAATTTTAATACAGAATTTACTAAAGATAGAAAAAGGAAAACTACAGGACTGTAATAATAGTCAATCCACAGTGTAGAGAGAGAGCGCGGAGGGGAGGGGGGTCTACATACATCGCTTCGCTAATTCGTTGGTCGTGAGAACTCTCCGATTTCTATGTAAAAAAAATTTACATTAATTATTATCGTTACTACTCAAAAGAACTACTTTATCGCGAGCCCAATGGACCAAGGCACGGAGATCTTTATTAGTTTACAGTACAAAGAACCACTAAAATTAACGTTCGACTTCAGAGATATAATTTTAAGTTTGAGTGTATGCTCTTAACTGTTGAGAATTAATTCCTTTTAAATGTGTACGTACTCTTAATTACTGTTAAGTCTTAATTCCCAATTTCGAAAGTGTAAGGAATTTTGGGAGTAAATGCAGAAATAAGTGTTTATACTCCGAAACTTGAGCGTAAGGCTCTCCTGAGTAGCAGTTGCGCATAAAAAATTAATAATCGTCGTCTTGACTATCTTATTTAATCATATTTTTATTTTTGCCTTATCGCATTATCTGAAAATTATACATTTAATAGCATGATGATGTAACAAATTTATTCCTCTCATAAACTGTGTATCAAGAGTGTACATTTACCTTCAACGCGTGTGCATGATAATTTTTGACTCGTACTATATGAACCCCATACTAAAAAATAAGTTCACTTTAAGTTCTTAGTGTACACCGTATTTTTCGTAACTTTTGGAATTCTGTATTTTTTGTGCCTGTAAAGGGAAACTGGACTGGCGGTATACAAGTCCGTATATTATAGTAGAATACACATTGAAAACGATTCAGCTTTATCTATTTGACTATTGACAATATAGGAATTTATTAAATTGTTATAATGAAGTAAATTATCTATTGATTAAAACATTGTTGAATTTGCGAGATACAGGGAATGAATGAATTATAATTACATTTGCACACTGATGGATACGAAACGTGTCTAAAGTGGAAACAGTAATTAATTGTTATTATTACAAAATGCAGAATCCGTATAGATCATTAGAATGCGTTATTTATACACACACACACACACATATATATATATATATA
>JAYJLV010000011.1:25740596-25777732 GCA_036873485.1 Torymus texanus | reverse complement strand
ATTTCTACACCCAAAAACTTATCTCAAAGTTTGAGTCAAATCCAGGACCCGAAGGTAGTGCACTCTCCTGGTTAGTAGGATTTGATTTTATTCAAAAATGTTAAATACAAAAGTTGTAGATAATATTTAAACAAAAGTTTCACATTTAACATTTTTATATAAAATTAATTTCTGACGAGTTAGACCTATAAGAACGATTTTAAATACCTAAATATACATAAAATGGACGATTTTTAGCAATAACTTGACAGGATTTGATTTCACGCCAAAATGTTACACACAGAAGTTGTAGATAATATTTAAACAAAACGTTTTCCCATTTAACATTTTCATATAAAGTAAATTCCTGACGAGTTAGATCTATAAAAACGATTTTTTAATGTCTCAATACACCCTATACGGTCAATTTTCGCTCATTATTTAACAGAAATCAATTTGACATAGAAATATTAGAGATAACATTCCAAAGAGAATATACTTAAAAAAAAAAAAAAAAAAAAAAAAAAGTGTAAGTGGAAAATCTATGAAATACAAAATTTATAATGTATTAACAGGAGTTTCACGGCACCTTTCAGGGAAAATTATATCTGTGTAGCACCCACATTCCGGACGGTCACACTATGTTAGTTCAGAACGTGCTATTTATTTAGTCACAATCATTGAGAAATTTTGCAGAAACTCATTTAGTTTCTTGGCTGGTTCTTTATTGTTTTATAGAATTGAATTGTATTTAAGTAATTTTTATCACATTTCACGTCTATACCTGGACTTAGTTAATTCTAAAGAAGTGTACTAAAATTAATCACAAACATCCACTCGTTTCTCTTTCTTTCATCATAAGTTCTTACACTTATTGCAACGTGGTTTTTTTTTATAAATGTCATTTCACATTTCTCAGTCCATTCGTTTTCGACGACATTGCATCATCTCCTAGTCCTCTAACTACTTCCCTAGCATGCTATCCGACTATCGTTTAACAAATAAAGCAGGCTCAGGTTATCTTCGAGAACGACTGCCATCCAAATCTTTATACTACTTTTATACTTGTCCATTTAGTTATTTCAATTTTACTGATAAAATATTTTTTGTTCACAGGCCAAACAACGTGCCTCCGTAAAATGGCTCCTGTCAAAGGCGTACAACAATCGCGTTCCCGACAAACTTCGGGAGCCTTATTATCGCGACCACGAGGTAATGAAATTATACTATTTAAACATTATTGAAATCGGATTCCAATTACCGACAGACTTTGTTAGACTAATATGTGGTGCTTCACAAAATAGTATTTTGTATTTGAAAACAGAGTCTGATTCTGCATCTTTACTGAGGGGGTCGACTCAGGTGTGTACAGTAATTATGTAAAAAAAACTTTATTTGTTTCGCAGGATCAGGAGCACTTGAAGCCGCAAATTGTGCACGCACTCTCCAATGCGGAACTTTACTGCCTGGCCTTAGCGACCATTTATTCAGATCCCAATTACCACAACCAAAATCACACTGGCATCCTCCAAGCCCTCGCGAGAAAGGGCGTATACGTCGCCGAGCCAAATAACACACCGCTCACTGAGACGATCCTCATCCAAAACTCACCACTTAAAATGGTAAACCGCATTTTTTATCTCATATACCAGTTATTTCATCTTCGAATTGCTTAAATAAAAGAAATTGAGCAAGAAAAATAGTAATTAACTTCTTTTATATTATTTTTTAACGATTCTATGACACTCTCGCTAGTATTAATTATTGTTCAACTTTATCGCAAAGAGCGAGATAAAATCTTCACCGTTTAATAATATTAATTATTAATAAAATAAATAAATTATTTCGTTGCACTTCAACGATAAAAACTTCAGAGCAACAGCGTTTTTTTGGTCCCAATCTGAATATGATAGTACTTATACTTTTGAAATCCATCCGCATTGATTGAATATTGAATAGAAAGACACTGCTGAATTTCGTTGATACTTTTGCAGCTGATTGGGATTTGCAAAGACCGGGTCCGATTATACGCGAAGAGATGTTTCGTTTTCAAATATTCGGAATGCACTCGCTGCCTACTTATGGTCTGTCCGCGCCGGAGTAATGAAATTAGTATTTGATTTATTTTCAGTCTGCGCATATGGCTGTGATAGAAGGCCTTATGGTCTTATATGCAAAGGAGGTGGTGACGGGTGAGCGCGTGGCAGCGGCAATTCAACGCTTCGATCCTCTAGTGCATAATGTCGAGCCAGCCGAGGATCACGAGAAAGGCCTCCTGCTTTGGATCAGTCACGCCTCCTCGGCTCTCATCGGTAAGATTCAGGCGGAGGAGGGCTCGAGCGGCGACAAGGGCCGGCTGCCCGAGCTGCCCGCGGTCAAGGATCTCCAGTCGTTGTGCGACGGCGTCGGCTTGGCCGCGGTCGTCGCCTATTACTGCCCCACGGAGCTAAACTGGATGGACATTCGGGTGTCCAAGAGGCCATCCGTCGCCGACGCCCTTCACAACCTCTCCCTTGTGCACGCCTTTTGCGTCAGATGTTTGCCTTACCCAATCTTCCACATGCAGCCAGAGGACGTCACTTATATGAGGGGGTACGTTCAACTCACCATGTTTATTTTCTGCAACTCAAAAAGAACGCTGGCTAGTTTTAGTTTTTTTATACTGTGCTCAACATTTTTAAACCCCTTTAAGTTTAGAAAATTTAATATCAGACTATTTTGGTTTATAGAAAATTATAACTCTGCATATAGTGTTTTCACGATTTATAGATGAAGTAACGACCTTTAAAAAATGGATTTTTAATTGGTCTTTTAGCTCGTTATCTCGTATTTAAAAATGACTAATTTTCTCGATGTTTCATTTACCTAAGCTGTAATATGTGGGATTTGGATAAAAAAAATAATGTGTATTCTCGTCCAATGTAATTATCAATCATTCTGGAAAGTTTTCCGTCGAAATTTCAGCAATTCAAAACTTCACAGAATGAGTGATAATTCTTACATTACGCAGGCTAAGCGAATTTGGATAAGCCGTCAATTATAGTATATTAATTGATTTAAGGAGTAAGAATTTACTCCTATCCGGACGGTAAGGTACGTCGCATCGTAGAGGTCGGCATCTTACATATTCTTAAAAGTAACTCTAAAAATATTGATTTATCAAAATGATCCAAACCTTTTCAAAGTAAAAAACGAAAAAATACTGATTCCTCAGGAAGTCACAAACAATTATGGATAGTATAAGAAATTAATCAGTCAATAATCCTTTTGATTAAAATAATATTAGATAGTTATTTTAAAGACATCGTGATTACTTGTAGAAAAAAATATATAGGCAATTTCTGCAGACATTACTGCAAGAAATTTCTTCAAAATTTTCGCGCACAGGTAAATTCTGCAGAAGTTCTTGCAGAAAATATTTCATATTTATACAATAAAAATAAATTATATTTTCTTACGTTATAGAAATTTCTTGCAGATATTTCTGCAAGATTTTTTTTTTAAATGTCTGCAGTATGTGAAAAATATATATTTGAAATTTTTACAAATAATTAACTTATCAATTTTATTTTTTCAGGTCTATGAAACAAAATCTTGTAGTTTTTCTGGCCGAAATTTACAACGTTTTGGAAATTCACCCCGCGAAATGCGTTCGTTACCCCGGCGAGGATATATCACAACAGTACTTGGATGGTGAGTAATCAAATAATAACTTCAATGCATACTGGAAATGTTATATAGATACGCGGCGAGCGGCTGTGAGGCTAAAGGGCTCCCTTTCTTTGTATTCCGTAAAAGAGAACTTCTTGGCGATGGGGTACAAATGAGTGGTGGAGGCTAGCTCGCACGTTTATGATACAAACTTGCTCTATATTTATTCTTTTATTATTCATGGAATTCCAGTTTGATCGCATACAATTATAACAAATGGTTTTTTCACTTCAGAATCATTACTTAATAATACTTTTATTTAAAATATTATTACATTGTCAATCCATTTAAACTGTTTGTAATATTTTGAAGAATGTTTTTGAAAATATATGTTAATTTGAATTGATGGATCACTAATATTACTGTTATATTGAGTTTTCATTTGTGTCATTATAAATTTACTAATATTAGTTATGTAAAGTGCAAAATATTTTATTTTTATTTTTACAACATAAAGAAAATATATATTAAGTTGTCTGCGGTCGAAGTGGTATCAGGCTTTTTATTGGTGTCTATATATATATATATATATATATATATACACACACACACAGTCTTGAAATATCATTGCACTTATTTGACTGAAATGCTCAGTGGCTGCTAACAGACTTCTGAATTTTGACAAATGTACAAAATATCTTGTCTATACGGGTACAAAAATAAGAGAAAAAAAGAAAAACAAAGTTAAGTCAGAGGAATTTGCAGCAGGATGGAAATAATAACAGCACTCTCCCTCATGCGAAATGTAATAAAATTAATGGGCTATATGTAATATTTCCATATATCTCTGTATGGCGTATCTACTACTCTCGCTCGTGATGTTTGATCTGTGTGACCAACGCGTCTCTTGGCATTCTTCTTCTTGATGAACACATAAACCAGCGTGCCCGCGCAATAGTCACGGCGTAGCTCATAAGCGGAGTCTGCCGCAGTCCGTAACTCCGATACCTGATTTGAGAAGCAACCTCTCCGTATCCGCTCCGGGGTTCACAGGTATCCGCACCCTATACCACCACCAGCAATTTCATCGAACGTTATCAAATGCTGTTCTCTATACTATATCTATCTTCATTAAATACGAGAACAGCCGTTCTTATGAAGCACCAAGACGACTTGAATGTGTTCATGATTTCGTGTTTTTGTACTTTTTTATTCATTTTTAGAGTAAGTCCTTCGACTAGGCTTAAGGGGTTGCAGTATCAGCAGTTTTTGACAATATTTAATCGCAAAAATTCGTTGGATTAGCTATACCATTAATATCAGTAAAATTTTTTAAAACTATTCCTACATTTTTACGTATCCAATACAATCAAATTTATCATTCTTTTGATTGTTATTTCTATGAATAATTATTAAATCACACTTTTTTTGAAAAAAGTAGAACGTTAGTATACATATCCTTCAAATGAATCTTCTATTTCTATTATAGGATTGTACAAAAATTAGTCAGTTTTCAATCAGAAATCAGCTAAAGATGATTAAATGAGCCAAGTTCTAGTTAAGACTAACTTTTGTACAATTATCTTGTATATTTATCTACAGTATAATAAAAAGCGACTTTTCTTTCAATTGTTAATATTTTTACTTGCTGATATCTTTATTTAATTGTAATATTGAATACTCATTCCATGGTTTCATACATCTGCTTATTTGTTATACATATATATTTAGGTTTTCTATTTTTACATTATGTACAACATTCTTTAACATCGTTAGGAAAAAAAATTTTTTTTAATATTTTAATGATAATAAAATGTATTTATCTTTTAAATTAACAGAAAACTTTCTATGAAATATTTAAATATAAAAATAAATTAAGATTTACTTATTCTTGTATTAAAATACATATATTTACGTAAACTGATTTTAAGGTTGCTATAGCAAAGAATCTCATTCTTAACTAAATTAAAAAATGACTTATTTTTTTAATATGAGCAGTATCAAAAGTGAAATTTATTAATCAGTAGTAAATCTTACATTTGATAAGAATAAATTAAACTTAGGATAAATAGATGCTATACACATACATCTTGTAAGATTATGATATAAAAGGTACAATTCTAATTATTAAAATTAAAATAGGCTATCCCTTAAAACTTCATAATTTTAAAGGTTTTTGAGATAATATTAATAAGAAAGAAACAAAACATATTGGGAAAGCCAATGCGATTGAAATTTTGCTGAATTGATCTCGTGGTACACTCCTTAAGCATTTAAACATTGGTCAGCGCTTATTTGTTAGCTTTTATTTTACTTTAAGTTGGCATGATTTTTTTAATTTGCATAGATATGTTAGTAGGAGCTACATCAGACGAAGGACTTTGTATATTCTTAAGATTCACTCCATCTTATATGTTCGTTTGTATTTTTTGCGAAGTATTTCATTTTATTTTGATTGATCTATTTTTAGTCATTATTTTTTTTGTCTCTTTTGTATTCTTTTTCTCATACTTTCATTATAGTTGTGTGATATCACACTGCATCATTTCTAATCTTATAATTCAGGTAGTGAACTCAATTTTTTTTTTAAATTAATGTTCAATGTTTATATTGCACATATTTTAACTTAAATTTAAAAGTTTTACTGTAGCATAGTGTATTTTTATTCTATGTAATTTTACTAACCGTTAATAACTTTTTTGTCACAAAATAGCACTATAATAATTGAAAAAATAACATTATTTCTCATTTATAATAATTAATTTTTATATAAAATTTTACTTGTGCTCAACTGTATAAAAATATTTTTCCTGAATGAAATTACTAACTGTATGTCAGTTCATCATTTAGGAATCTATAATATATATATATGAAATTTAATGTTATTGTTTTAAACTAACGTTTTGTTTTTTAATACATAAAAATTTATTATAACTTATTTATAAATCTTATTTATTTAAGTATACTTTAATCATTTACGAAAAATATACTTTAATTGTTGGCACTTAGTTTGTACTTGAGTTCATTTCTAGTTAAATATTAATATACATAATTTGAATTATAATAGCCAAATAAAGGTAAAAAGTATAAAATATTATATAACTTATAATATTAATGTGGCTTTGTCAAGATAAAAGTCGTAGAGATAGGATATTATGCAAACTATTTCCATTTAAAAATAAAAAGCACTTGGGAATATATCCCAATTTTCATCTTTATCATTGGTATTGTACATAGATTATTTTATAAGATAAAAAATAGAAAAACAGGGAATTCGTATTTTCTTTTATTAGAATTTCAATAGTTTTTGGATGGAAAAATATGCTTCCTAAAATATTGTTTGGTTGTCCAAGTATTGTTGGTTTGTTTACAAACTCATGGAGTGCATGGATTTTGACCCAATAAAGTTTAAAATCGTTTTTTAAGTCAGTTTTTACTGAAAGTCATAAAAATTAGAATCAATTTCAATTATAATAAAAATAAAAAAGTATTCAGAGAAGCTTAAAAAATTCATCTACTGAATTAGCCAATTATAAATAAGTGGAACTGCAGTTAAAAGAAGTATATTTTCAATCTAAAATGTTGTAGATCTTCAGTTGAAAAAGCATGTAAAATTTGTAAAAACAATTAATTTGGTTAGGTTTGTATTTTTAAATCTTACTGGACAAATCAGTGTTACATTTTTATGGAAATAAATATAATAAAAATTTGCATGGAGAATGTGACAAAATCATTAGGTTACACTATTATTCTACATATAAAGTTGTAGGACAATTACGATATAAAAATATAAGTAAGCAAATACTTTTTCTTATTTGATTATTAACATATTTTTAGCAATCATATTCTGTTTACTCAATTTTATTATACATTTTTTGAGCTAATTTATTGTTTGTACCAAAAGCTGTAGATTGTTCATCAAATCATTTAAAACATACATTTTTAATCATTTTTTCTCTTTTCATCTTAAGAATTATCATAACCTATTTTAATTTAAGAGTTAAGAAAAATCTTGTCTATGATGTAAAGTTTGAAATAAATACATATTTTAGTCTAAAGTGGTACAGCCACCTTAAAAAGCTAGAAAAAGAGCTAGAAACTTGATAATGAAGTTACAAGTTAAGATGTAACACTTGCTTGCAAATTTTTTAAGTTTGTATGTGTTTGTAGAATTATAGGTTGTAATAAATAGTTAATAATTAATATTTAGATTATCAAGTATTAAATATAAAGTGATATTTTTGTATTCTAGTCACAAAACCAATGGTACAAAACACAGTCAAAAAGTCTCACTCCATGCAACAAACTATGGAATCTCAACTGGGTGACGAAAGGTATGTCATATTTTTAATAGATTGATCAATTCCTAGAAACATATGGCAAAAATTGTTAATAAAATAAAACATTCCTTTATACATTGTAACGAGGTGAAAACTCTCTCTATCGCGCGCGCGCCATCTAAGGCGGTACAGAGATTTAAGGGGTACAATAAAGTACCTTGAGTATTTTTTTCTTTTTATTCATTCTTCCCTCTGGCAACGATCTGAGGCTGGAACTGGAGAGATGATTTTCGTTGTTCGTTGCAAAACAATTAAATTTTCAAAATATATAATAAAATTTTACATAATTTGGAGAATATTACAATGTTATATAGTAAACTAAATAATATATGGCCCAGTCTCTGTCAAATCGAAAAGTAAAAAATAGATTCTTGAAACTCTCAAAAAATGTTCTGCTACTTATTCCGGATATCCCTGAATTTTTTCCGATTTTTTTTGACACATACTTTTGGATATATCAGAGGTCAAAAACTGATTCTTGATGATTTTTTGCATTTTTTTTTACGATTTTCATTAATTTATAACTCCTCAGGGAAGCATTTTTCGCGATAGACATAAGAATAGTTTTATTTTATAGAATTTTCTCAGCTATTCAATAAAAATATTTTTAAAGCCTTATGTATATGCTTTCACTTAAATATATGCAAATGAAACATATAAATTTAGAAAACGAGAAGTCTCATCAGGACTTACTCTACTAAAAAATTTATGAAGATACCTTTTTATTGTCCAAAAGTATCCGCATGAATCCTGGAATGATTATTGATCGTTTTTGGATCTAAAAAAATTCATTCTGTTGGTGATTTTAAAAAAAAAGTCTTATATAGGTCTCAAAAAAATATAATTAAATTCTATGAAAAATGGTAAGAAAAAAAGTCTATGTAAGATATTTCGAAATTTTGCATCGTTTTTGAGCTAAAAATTAATCAAAATCCTGAACTTAAAAATGAAATTTGCCCCAAATTTTTATAATATTAACGGATTTTTTCTACAAAAAAACTATTCTTATGTCTATCGTGAAAAATGCTTCCCTGAGGAATTGTAAATTAATGAACCTTCAAAAAAAATGCAAAAAATCATCAAAAATCAGTTTTTGACCTCTAATATATCCAAAAGTATGGGTCAAATAAATCGGACAAATTCAGGGGTATCCGGAATTCCGGAATAAGTTGAAGAACATTTTTTGAGAGTTTCAAGAAAATCTATTTTTTGACCTCTCGATTTGACAGAGGCTCAGTCATATATAAAATTTTTATATTTAATTATTATTTGTATAAGAAATCTCAAATGTTATATATTGCATATGTAACGGTTTAGTTTTCAAAACTGTTTATTGAAGGTATTTATTTTGCAGTAGCTATTACTCTATCACTCTACCATTTTATCTATTAAAATTACTTAAAGTAATAATGAAGTAGTATAAATTCTCATTTTCTATCTTATATTTTTGATAACTTATACCCTCGGTTTTTATAAATCTATCCCATATTTTTAAAAATATGATTACCTACAGGAAAACGGTCACTGAAGAACCGTTTTCAGCGCATCGAAGTAAAGGGATACCGACGTTAAGTTCAGTGTGTGATGATAAAACTTTAATAAGAACGGAGGCCGCTGGTCGGCCAAGTAATTGGGAAGACCAGAGACGAAGCTCGTACGCTGGCCGAAGGTCGAGACGCAACAGTGTTACCACCGCCGAAGACTCGCAACTTACCATTGAAAACTTCGGAGGGTCCCAAGTGAGAAATAATCTTGTTCACCAGACCTTATTAAAAAAAATTGAGACTATTAGAGTAAGACTAGGAATTATTTACTTATTATTTTAGAGCTTTTTCTTTCATTTTTATAATTTTTTCTTTTTATTTTTAAAATTTTCAACAAACATACATGCTTTGTAATCGGTCAGTCATTGAACCATGTTGCCGTGCTCACTAAGAAGTGCCGTAAGTGACATTTGTATGTATAATATCTACAGTAACGTAAATCATTTTTATATAAATACATATTTTTATATAAATTACTCTTCATTCTCATAATTTAATACGAATAAGTAACTAGTATATTTTCGAAACTCTATCAAATAACAGTTGAGCATTTATAGAAACTAATTTTTTTTATAAAACAAGTTAGTATTTCAAATGAAATAAATAAAAAGTATAAATTGTAGCAACTTGAAATACTTTATTTAATTATCTTAAAGGCCAAAGGCACCTTACAATTTGTTTAATTTTGCCGCTTTTCCGTGACAAGGCATTATCTCAGGGTTTGGTTAAGGTAGTTCTCTAAGGACTGTCAATGCAGTGATCACGAAATAATAAGTATTATTTAACATTTTAATTAGTGAAATCACGTGGGAAAAAATTATTTATGAACTTATATGATTTTTTAAATAAAAGGGTAATATAAACATAGAGTAGAAAATCAATAATTTATAATTTCACTAACTTGTGATTCAAGTAGTAGCGCGAAATAGGTTGGGAAAACAGCGATTTTCTACTCTCAACAATAAATACCTTTTTAAAAAGGTCGGCTTGATATATATTTTTTGTACTTATAAGAAAGAGCAGAATTTCATCTTTAATAATATACTTTTTTATTTTTAAGAACCCAGCTTTAAAGTAACAAATTTTCTTACTTTCTATAAAAATTCATATGATTCCTATTAAATGCCGTATAAAAATGACTGAGTTCAATAATTTTTTCTTAAAAAATAGGTCGGCAACTTATATTTTAGAAAGTAGAGAAAAATTCTTGAAATTTTATAGAACACGCTAGATTTTTGTTACTTTTGAAACCCACTTTTTGATATATTACAGAACTACCTTAAAAAAGACGTTACCTTGAAAACTGTTGGAAAAAATGTTATCTAGAAGTTCGGTTGAAAAAGGCGTTTATCTTGCACCATGATGTTTTTTGTTTTTCTGTCTTATATTGGCAACCGATGGAGCATAAACCATTAGTAAAATAACAAAAATAAAGGATGATGATCATTACAAAAGCTCTAGAACATATAATATTTAGTCGGTTCTTTTTTGAAGCATGGAAAAAAAAATTAAAACGAAAAACATCATTGGACGAGATTAATGCCCTTTTGAGCTGGCTTTCGAGAAAATATCTTTTTCAACCAGCTTACGAGATAACGATTGTTTCAACTGAATTTTGAGATGACACCTTTTTATATGAAAGTGATAATTGCATCAAAACATAGATGTGTTTGATTTTTACAATGAATTTTTAAAGATGTAAAGATTTAATTTTTTAATTAAAAATATTAGAAATTGAACAATTTATTTAACTAATACTAATGTAAGTGAAAAATTATTTTTTTATTTTTTACATTTAAATAACAAAATTTAAATTAATCGAAAAAAAATTATTTGTAGCAAAATATTCTTTTGATTGACTAGCACATACATACAAAATTTTAAATTACATGTCTCTATGTCAGAGGAGATATGAAATAATAAAATAATTACCTGACTTTCTTGATTTAATAAATTAATTTCCAAACGTTTGTTTGGAAAAATACAAAGTTCAAGCTCTCTTATATGTTTATGATAATGAGAAGTTTAATTGTGTGCACTGATTTTGTGCTGCATACAACAAAACTTTACTGAAAAACGAGTGCGATCGTCTATCAAGTTTCTTATGTATTTGCAACTCATAATTGACCTCTATAGTGCTTTTTGTTGAGACTATTCTCAGAATGTCTTGCAAGCAATTCCATTAGAATTTTTCAAAGGATTTACAAAGGATAAATTTCTGTTCATTTTTTATTATCATGAATAATATGAGTCACTTTTTTGTCTATAAGTATTTACAAAATATTATACATCCTCTTTTCTTAATGAATGTTTTTGATTTATGTTATGATATTTTTGTTAATGTCATTTCTAATTCATGAACTTTACGAAGAATAGCATATTTAACCTCCTACTGCGAAAAGTAGTATATTTCAAGTAATTTTGATAAAAACCAATACATTTGTTATACAATTACATTATCAAATATTTTTCTAAGACTAGTACATTTCGCAGTATTTCAAAGAAAACTATCACATTTTATGCGATTCCTTTGAAGACTAACAATTTGATACTCTTTTACGAAAACTGCTAATAAATATTTTTTTTAAATGACCAACGATTATTAAAAAGCAAGGTAAAAAATATGCTAACTTTTAAAAATTTGATGTGTCAAAAATTATAATTTGATTTTTCTATATTACTTTGATCAGAACGCTGAGATGTCCTAGTCTTCATAGAAACGTTGCGGCATGTATTAATTTTTGAAGGGCACGCCGTTTTACAATATATTTATTTACATTTATTTCATATTTAACTTTGGTGTTTATAGTGTGTATATGAGTATCTATTACTTTAAAATATGTAAGGATTGTTAGTGTTAAAAAAATTATGCTTTCAAAAGTCAGTCACGAGCTTTCTTAGCGAGTGCAGTACGCCGCCACAGGACGTTAACAATATGAGGTGTGGGTGTTTCTTTTATGTTTTTAGGATAACCTGCACAACATTGGTCGCAATCCTGACAAAGTACTCGGCAAGCATACAAGACACCCTCGACTATTGGCTGAGCCAACGTTGCCAGCTCGATCAAGCATCCAAGATGCTTATGGCAGCGGGGTTCATCGTATACTCGCCGACAATGGCCACGGTAACGACGATTTGCCTCCTCCTTCACGACTTAGAAGGCAGAAGTCTAATCCAAATCTAAGTCGTCACGTATCACTCAAAAATATACTACATTCCACGGAAAACGAAACAGCAGAAACCGATGCTACAACCGTAGTGTCAAATACTGGCACAGAAATGGCAAGTTTTGCTAATTTGAGTAAAAGTTCAGAAAAGGGAATTAATCTTACATACATGGATCAAGATAAGGAGGAACAGTCGAAGCAAAGTCTGACGACGGTAAATAATACGAAGCAAGGCCAAAGCAATGGTAATGGTTTTGTTGAGAAGAAAACAACCTTTGCTACTTTACCCAATATGACTACGTGGCAGCAGCAAAGTAGTAAGCAGAGTCAACAAATTGAACGACATTCTGGAGGTTCTTAACTTTTTAAATTTTGATCTTCCCTAACGAAAATTATCAATGTAGGAAAGTATAAAAATGGTGATTGAGTATAAGAAAATGCAAAAAATTTGAGAAATCTAACTTTTGATTAGATTTAGGGCACATTGTGAAATTTTCGTTTTATATCAATATTTATTACGTTAATTTATATTTTCCAATATTTTTCTGTGGTTATTGACTTTTTATTATATTTTTAACTTTAAAAATGTTTAAGCCATAATAATTTTGTATAAGAAAAGACACCAATGGTCCACCATTTCTTGATTGTTGAGGACATTTATATTTTCAATGCATTTAAATTGTGATAAAAATAAATTTTGAATGTAAAAATATTAGTACTTTAACTTTGCAATGCTTATTAAATGATGTCTGATGGCCCTGACCGCGCGTAAAATTATTGTTTTCCTACGAAAATGTTAAGATAAGCTCACATTGTAAGTAGTTTTTAAATTGCATTAGCATTAAATTTTCCAAAATATTTTTTAGATGATTTGAATAGGCCTTATTATTTATTGTTCATGCTCATTCTAACTCATTAAAAGTTTTTCTTGAAAATTCATCGCGCCATGCGGATATGTATGTTAATTGTTAATTTATTATTAAAGCAAGTTCGAAGTTTTATTTTCTCTAAGTGGTCAATATTGATGCTTTTACTCTGTAGTTCTATAAAAGTAAAGGAATGTAAGTAATCACGATGAAAAGAAGTTTGTGAATTTTAGTATTCTATTACATATTCTTCCATTTTTTCATATTTTATATTTTCCTATGTTTTCTATATTTTATTATGTTTTGTTACATTTTTCTCAATTATACATTTCAAAATTAATATTAGATTATGTACATAATTCAAAGTCGCAAGAAATAAGAAAATATGTTGAAAAATGTAACCAATTGATAATGAACCAAAATTTTGGATTTCTTAGAATTTATCAATTTATTTCATGCATTTTCATGTTCAATTGCAGTTTAAAATTTCTTTATGGTTCCTTTGTTTAAATAATTCGTTAAATATTTTTTACTTTTAAAAATCAAAAAGTCAAATAAGTACTTTTGGTCTAATTATTGAAAAAAGTGTATGTATTTTTTACGTTTTGTTCATACACGACGCATTGATATTTATCTTTTTTAACATTTTATTAAAAGCAATCTAACAAGAAAGTTCTGTATGTCATTTATTTGATGATATGAATATTCTCAAGTTAGATTTAAATCGGGTGTATTAATTTTGACTGATTGATATTTTAAAAATTAAATTTATAGTAACAGGGCATAATATTTTTAACTGTATATTATGAAAAATTGATACATATTTTTTTATCAATATAACGTTGTCTTTGCTAGATTAAAAACTAAGTATTATTTGTTAACAGATAAAAAATTAATTTTTTTAAACAATCATTTTTTCATTTTACGTAGACGATAACAATGGAAGTGCAGATATGGCATCTCAATTAAACAGCATTCGATTGAAATTAGAAGAGAGAAAACGGAATATAGAAACTGAGAAAAGAAGGATGGAAATGATAATGTCGAAAACAAGGCAAAAAGTTGGAAAAGCTGCGTTTTTACAAGCTGTTACAAAGGTTAGTCTTTCAATTACGTATTTGTAAGGTTAATAAAAATTATTTTTTCCAATAATGTTTATAGCCAGGAAATAAATTATTGCCTATGTTTAAATTTAAATCACATTAAATTTCTTTAGTTCACGTACTCTATTTAATGCCTGTTTGCATGTATCATATTTGAATTTATGTGTGTTATTAATTTCATGTTATTTAAATGCTTTTTGGGATTTATCATCGGAAACTGTAGAAGTTTATATTTCTTTATAAATTTAAAGTTTTGTTTTAAAAGTTTCAAACAATTATGAAATATAGATTACTAGATTTTAAAAAGTTTTGAAAATAAATAAATTTGATTTCAAAATATTTTTGTATCGGTATTAATAAAAATGTTGTTACATTTTTGATTGAAAATAATATTATATTGATCATTGAGATACCAAGTTCCTTATGATACCCAAAAATTTTGATAGTATACTAGTCTGTACTGATTGTTTAATTCTGTATATGAAGTTTATTTTTTGTTGATATAATGTTATGGCTGACACCTTCATTGAATTTCCGTAAATATTTTATTAAAATTAAAGAAATATGCAGGATTAACTATGTATCATTTGGTACTTTTTGTCAAGTAAATATGAATGTCAAAAGTTTATTGAAATATTTTGAGCTTTTTTATTAATTATTTTGCAAAGTGTAGAAATGTATAATGAAGAATAAATAAAGGATGGATATGCAACAAACTTTGTTGATATATGCTTTTGTAAATAGTGAAATTAATTAAATTTATATTCTAATAAAATTACTTTTACTTAGAAATATAAATAATATCAATATATGGAATCGAGAATGTTATAGTGATATCCTAGTGGTTGTATATTCATCTATAAATAAAAAAAATCATTGCTGAACTTTGCTTGCATTACTGTTTGTTTTACGTATTTCCTTAATTATATTGCAATGAATTATTATTGAAAAAAATATGGAAGAAAAAAAAATATATATATGTATATACATATACAATGAAGTTGGCTACCGGGTGAGAGAACTCTTGTCCAAGGCTGTGGGTGGTGTTTAAATGGTGGTGGTTTGTGAGTACCTAACATAGCACGCCTGTGGTTGGGCTCGTTGCAGGGTAAAGTTAAGTCTCCCTCTTCGTCAACATCGGGCGGAGACAGTCCTGTGGAGATGGGCCCCCCTACCCCAATAAGCTCAGGCCAGGTTGGGGAGGTGAGCGCTGCTGATGAGTGCGCCTCCTCTGCCTCTTCACCTCACGTTGTAGGCATACATCATTTACCACAAGAAAAACCACAACGACCTTTCTCCTTAAAGGTATGAATGAGTGCTGCACATACAACAGCAATTGAAAAATTTAATGCTCAATGTTCATCAAAATTGAGCCGGTATTTTTATTTTAGATAATTGATAAACTCGTTATTTTTTTCTATTAAAAAACAAAGAGATTTGTTTCATTTTATTAAAAGGGGATGCCCGCGACTGGCTAGTATAAGAGAAAGTACAATCGGTATAATCTTTCAAGTTTGTCGAACATGGAACTAAAAAAATTTGTATGGTCGGAAGAGAAGAAAATATGTCAAAAATAACGATGACAGATAAAACTAGTAGAAAAGTCGCGATTTCATACAACAGTTTTTATAAATTGTTAAGAATCATATAAGTTTTATAGAAGCGTGCATGGGCATTCTACCTTTTAAAAATATCTCGATAAAAACTTTATAAAATTATTACTCTAATATTTTGAATACATTGTACGTTAAATTTTTTTTACATGAGTACATATTATGCCGGCCATCTATAGGTATGTAAGGTGGTGTTGAATTTAATTTTCGCCACTATTACTATTACGATTATTACGTGTAAACCTTACAGTGGTTTCGTTTATCTCTTTTTTAGATTCAAGATTAAGCGAAAGTACACATTAAATTTGAATAAAAATTATGAATTTGTTGCTTCAAGGATTAATTATTATACACAGTTTTTCAGTTATACTTTTCTATAAAATATGTTTTTTTCACATAAAATAACAAATTTTAAATACTACTTTCTTTAGAAGTTACATTGAAATAAATGAACATAACATAGGGAATAAACTATTTTTTAAACCCGAGCATGAAATGATCCTTTTTCCATGCAAGTTGAGTAGATAATTGCTTCAAAAAAGCAAGAACTAATATTATTATTTCTTGCCCTCTGTTTGCACCTACTCAATTTTCATGCGTAAAAAGGCCCTATTATGCCCACGTTCAAAAAATACAGTGTGCAATATGTGAAGAAAAACTATTTAAGCGCCGATGAGGCGTTTCGTCCGAGTTGGAGTCGAGACAAAGACGAATGCTGAAAACATTCTTTCCTTGTTGCACAATGAACTGATATTTCTCTGCATAAATAAAATTTATTTTGAAAATTCAGTTTCCAAATTTATTTTAGTTTAAATTTGCTATTGTATTTATGAGTTAAAAATAAAAAATTGTCTAATAATAGTAATTTTATGAAAAGAAAATAGTTAATACAGTTAATAATAGAAATAGCAATAAAAATTTAAATTTTCGATAAAATAATATTATTAACATCAAATTACAAAAATATATTTAAAGTAACAGAACCTTAAAGCTACTGTAAGGCATTTTTATATTGTTACAAAACCCTGCTTCTGAATGGCTTTTATTAAATTTTTGTTGCATCAAAAATGTTCCTAGTAGTGAACCGAAGAATAAAAAGGAAAGCCCTTTAGAATATTAAACTAATTGCCAAGACTATAGTGTTGTTGGATAGTTTAGTTAGTGGAATTTTCATTATATGATCTACTGGAAAAAAATTGTAGTAAAAAATCTTAAACAATCACGGGCATGATTTATCTTCACGATATGGAACTATTTTAATACTATAATGTGACTTTAAAATGGAAACATTTCATTGGAAAGAAATCTGGATAAAAAATACTTCGAAAATCAGTTTTTTTTATCGTACTATTTATCGAGGCATCTTAGTAAGTGGTGAACTACGTTAAGCCAGGTTGAAGCTTACTATAGCATTGTCATTGGGCAGGAGAAATACTTCACGTGCAAATAATTGAACTCGATGAGTTAGTCTATGTTAAGTATCTATGTTTGCAAATAACAATTAGAAAATCAATCCGAAGTGATTAAGATTAAGATATTTTTTCTACACAAGAATCAAAAGATTATATCATTTTATATTTTACTTATTTATTTATATATTTATTTGAATATAAGGTTTTCAAGTCGTTCTAGTCTTACGCGAAAAATCGGAAATGCGCTTATATTTCCGCAGGACACTGAATTGTGCTACTTTTCGTACGGGAGTAATAGATGTGCAGAAAAGATAAAATTGTTTGTTAATAAGTTTTATATTGCATATAAAAAAGTTTAATCTGATTAAACAAAGTATTTGCGTCACGGTACCGAAAAAGATTGGATTGCGATTTTTAGTTGCGTGTGTAAGTGTACGTATAAAATTAATAAATGATTTTATATTTACTCACCATTACAATGTAATTACATAAGCATGATCACGTCGGATCACGTCGGTTTATTAAAAAAAATTGTATTTGTACTTCATCCTAAGTAATTTTTCTGATCTACGATTATTATAAATTATTTTCCAATATTTTATAATAGCGCTTAAAATTTATTGACTCTAATATGTGAAAAAAATATGAAAACATATATGCCTAATATACATTTTCATGTTGAGCATCTTTGTGCCCAATGTCGATGTAAATAAATTCTATCCAGGCGTCACCATAACTCATCGTCCACTGGAATTACTAATCAGCGGATACGACACGTGTAAAGCTAATCTTTAGAATATTTCAAGTTAAACGCCGATTAAGTTATTATGTTACTAATTTGGCTTTAGAATAGCTCCATACAATAATTTATTATACTTCAAAGTTTGACAGAAATACTAAAAATTTTAGTTACATTTTACTACAACGTTTCTTTCCGGGATGGTGTTATAATAAGCATTAATAAAGATAATCAAAAATTCGCTTTGAAATTCGTACACATTATAACATTCATTTTTACAACTTATCTATTTTTTATTATATTTTGGGGCATGTATTGTTTATAAAATTTTGCATTTGTAAATTACAATTATTTTTTAGCAGTCAGTGTTTATTCTGGTGGTGGTAATAATTATTTTAACATTAACTATATAATTTGTTTATATTACCGTGTTTTTTTTAATTACGGGTGTTGATATTCCTCTTTAATTTTTGTGCTTGGTAATAAAATATATCTTAATATAGGCTCACTGGTTAAGGACAAATATTCAGTATATATTCAGAATTATTAATCTTAACTTAATATGCTTGGTCCTTATAAAGACAGGAGCAGGTGGAAATACAATAATAGAGGGAACCTTGACATCCGACATAGTTACATAAGATATTGTCCTATTGATCAAACAGAAGGACACATAAGAAGTTTTAGAAGGAACTGCTTTCCGTTTTAGGCATTCCATTACTTCAATCTTACGTTCTAATGTTTGAGTTTACCTTTGATTTTTGTAAACATCGATTTTCGGAAAAAACGGAAATAAAAAGCAAATTAGAATTTTTTCATTATCTTGATATTTAACACCTACATCAAATAGTTTTATTTTTATAAATTAGTGAATAAATAAAAAAAATAGAATCACTAAATAAATTAAATTCTGAAAAAAGTGCATTTAACATTATTTATTGAGTTAATTGTTGAATATTATTACATATTGATAGGATAAATAATTGTTTATATAGATACGGATGTTCTTTCTTAAATTAAAGATTTATAAAAGTCATAATTTATATTGCTATACTGATACAAATAGACTTTGATAAAGTTTAAATATGATTAAATATGGATTTGTGGAGAACTTCAAAATGTTTCTTTTTCAAAAGAACGGTAAACGATTTCTTCTTTAAGAATAAACTTCTTTAATAAAAAAAAAGGTTTCCAAGAAAATTATACAAATGTTAAAAAATAACAGTTTTTCGTGTTACATATTTAAAAATACATTCTACAGGAAATCAGCGAAGGTGTACGAGATGTCGAACACAAGTGGTTGGACCAGGGTGGTGCGCCTTTCGTCGAAACGCGACGAACGCCAGATATCGAAAACATGGATTACGACCAATACCACCAATCAATATCACAGTTAGTTTTTGAAGGTTTTTATATCGGGAAAAATCATTCTAAAAAATTTATTATCAATTAATGTTTTTCAGAATGAACAATAGTTTGAGTGAAATTCAGCAAGATATTCAGCGTTTGGCCAATCAACAAAATCAAATTCAACAACAGCAAATGCATCAACAATTCCAACAACTTCAGAGTCTCAGTCATCAACATATGCATGTAAGTTTGAATATTTTTTTAAATTTTAATTTAATTTGGGGTGTAATTTTAAGTACGGACTGACGCGTCAAGGAAGTGTTTTCTTTTAACGTTAGAAAAGCAAATCATTAAGGATGTACAGGCTATAAAACAAAAATAGTGCTAAGATGCTCAAAATTTGACAGTGGTTAAATCTGATAATTAAAGAGGTGCAAAATTTTAGCAAGCACTGTTACGGAAATACTGCTATGTATATTTAACATTAAACTTATGGAAATCCATCAAAAACGACCCTAACTTAAAAATAACATAGATAAAATAGTGCCATGGCTTTGAAACTTCATGTAGTAGTTAATGTATGTTAGATAAACAAGTTCCCTTATTTAAAATATTTATTTCGAGAATATTCTCTGAAATATAACATATAAACTGTAAAATTAGACGTACAATCATAACAAAAAGTGAAAAAAATTGGAATTATAATGTTCTACAATCGATATAAAACCTTTTTCATAGTTCTAAAAAATATTTTCCATAATTTTATATAGTGTTACTACTATAGAATATCATTATTTTTGACAAATTATAAGACTAAAATATTGATCGTAAACTTTTGAATGAGACCTTACAGCCAGTACAACCTTAAGGCTAAGAATATTGGACATGAAGTTAAAAATAAAGAAATGTCGAATTCAAAATATTATGCAAATTTAGAATTGCCGAAGTTTTAAGATTTTGCTCTAACCAATGAGTGTCCTAACTTTAGATCACAGATTCAGCTTAAATTTTGGGATATTTTTGGGATGTAAAAATGTAACAAATGCTGCAATAGTAGACCGTAATCTTTAATAACAAAACTTTGTGATATTTATGATTTTATGAAAAAAAATTACATAACTTCTTTTAGAGATTTTTTAAGAATTAAAAAATATTAATTCTTTCACATGAAAATTATTAACTCTCTTAAAAATAAAGTTAGAAAAGTTTACTCAGTGCTACGATCTTTTATTAAAGCTTATTCCAAAGTTCGAGTTGAATTTGTGACCTGTAAGTAAAATAATCTCTTAATAAGTAGTATTTTATTATAATGTTATCAAAATTACTACTTATTACAATTTGTACAAAATTTTGTGTCCTTTAACCTTTAGACCGCCGGGATTACGTCATATGGCGCGTGGGTCTGACTCGCACACATCCACCCTTGATTGGGTCCTACCTAGTAGGCCTCAGAACACTTTTATATAGGGAAAATCGATTTTTCATTTTTCCAAAATCCCGGCGGTCTAAAGGTTAACTACGTTCACTAACTGAATTTGTCCGAGCGGTTATGTAAAAAAGAATAATTTTTAGTTTAATAAAGAAAGTTTCTTAAAAAATTTGTCTTTGATTACTTAATAACGCTGTCAGACAAACATTTATATAATAATTATATAATATTTTTAAGACGTATGGTGTGCCTCCACAAAACCCAATGGCTTCTAGAATACACGAGCCACAACAATCACAATTTTATCTTCATGATCAACCACAAGTGCCAAGACGTACATGGGGTGAACCACAGCCAATACAATTAGGAAATGAAATGTCGAACATTGGGTACAATCAGTCCATGGACTCTCGTTATGTTCATCCTTCAGGTAAGTCTATTCAACGGGTGTCAATTTTTCTGCCTTTACAATAGTCCAATTAATAAGTGCACGTTCTACTATATAAGTTATAAATATCAATACTTAAAATACAATATTATTCTTCAAAATTTGATTGTTTAACTGAAACGTAGATCACTACTTTATTGGTATGTGAAGTTATTTAGAAACAGTTTTATCGGACCTGCCGTAATGGTATCAACAACGCTATTGAATTTTTAAATAACTCAACTTTTCAAAAGCGTTTTTTTCAATTCTCTTGTCATCTTATTAATTAGTAATTGGAAAAACGGTTTTTGAAAAATGTAGTCGATAGAGTCGTTCGAAAATTTAACAGAGTATTTTTTATACCATTGTGGAAGCTTGACAAAGCGCTTTTTTCTAAAAATTTATGTTCAATTCCGAAAATAAAATTATTGTGTCCATAAGATAGGGATTGGTAAATATTTTTATATTAACATTATTACTTAGCAACTGTATAATGTAATGTCAATTTATTTATAGCATATCAGCAGGATCCACGGTTATATCAAGATACTCGATCGTGGGGAAGACCAATTCCACAACAAAAGGCATTTATGTTACACGATGCGTCACAGGAGCAGCGATATCTTAATGGTGGAGAACACAGTCTTTCTAGTAATCAGCATCATATGTCTTCATATTCAATGGGGCAAACCCTTTTCAGCCAAACTCCACCTTCTTCAGCTAGTCCACAACATCGTAGTGCTGTAAGTATTTTTACATAAATTTATTAAATACAATTTCTTTATTTTGACAGTAGTTATGTTTAATGAACTAGATAGGTAGTTGGTGTTGATAAATCATATTCGCAGACAACTTTATTACGTAAAACAAATATTTCAAACAATCGAAGTAATATCTTAAATGTTTGACAATATACCGTTGATATAATATATACAGGGTGAGTTATTTTAATCGATGCACGCGGATTTCTCGGTTGGTAAGCCAGATGCAGAAAAATAGTTCAGATTAAAACTATTCAAGACAGAGGGGCGTCACCTTTTAGTACTAATGGATTTGACTTTGAGGTCAATTTTCAAGATCATTTGAAGTTTTTTTTTCTCTTAAAATGACGCACCCTGCATGTCTAATAAATAATTGTTATTATAGTATCCGAAAATGCACAAATTGTGAAATCGGGCGTCTTATAACTTGGCCATGAATTAAAAATCTCATAACCAATCGCAAAAGGAGGGGTGTATTTCTTTAGACTACTAAAACTATAGATAGACATATTTTAGAAATAAAAAAGAATATTCCAATAGTACTTTCCGTCACTAGGATGTAAAGTTGAACTTTATGGACCGAGTAATTGGCAAACACAAGAAATATCGGCGTACCTGACCCTAGTACCTCGTCGATTACAAGGTCGTAAAGACTTCCATGTGGCGGAAATTACCTGTTTTATAGTATACATAAAGTACATGGTTTGAGTGTTAAAAGTTGAATAGACCTAAAATGGTGTGTGAGGATGCATTTTACGCATGCTTTGTAAAAAAATCGTATACACTCGCCTTTGGCTCAGGTGATAATTTACATACGTTCTGGGACATTATTTACTTTTCCTCTCTAGATGCGTAATATACTATTTATAATGAGAAGGAGTAAATATTTCGCATTATTTTAAATTTTATTTTTCAATAAAATAGTTTCCCACAAATTGAAATAATCTACTTTTAATTACCATACACCTATGTTTTTCATACCCGAATTTTTTTTCACTTACAACTTTTTTGAGTAGTCTAATAAAATACCTCTCTTAGTACCCATTATAATCAAACCATTTTTTCACGCAATTTTTATGTATAATAGATATGTATTGATAGGTATTCTTTTCACTGGAAAACTTCTCATATACTCACCTGACTACTAGGTGGGTGAGAAACCAGTTGATGATGTAATGCATAAAACAGTCGATATGCAAACTCGCTTCCCACAAGGCTTTCCTAACCCGTACCTATAAACATTCATGATCATCGACACGAGTTAGTTTTCTGATCTCCATTGAGATAGAATATATCTGTTTTATTCATATATTAGTGAAACTTGTGATTGTCGTAAGATGGAGTGCATAATTATAACGTCAATATTAACGGGTTGAGTACGGCACGAGTCGAAAACGACATATTTGACTCGTGCAATATTTCTCACTTTATGGCTTCGCGCTGTTTTAAAACTTAATAAAATCATATTATACCATGATTTTCTGATTCTATATGATATTAGATTTAATTATGTTTAACAGGGACCAAAACCGAAAAGGTGCTACCCAATAAATTTTGTATTATTCATGTATACATCAATATAGAAATATGACATAACACTTACTTTTAAGCTCTGAAATTGTTTGCAAACAAAAAATGACTCATACCCATTTTGGACCTGAGGATAGAAAGAGCTGATACATTGTCAGTGATGAACTGTTAAATTATCACATTATCATCATTTTACATTCATTATTATGTTATATAGCATAGTTATAAAAATATTTTACGTATTTATTTGTTTGTCACTTTTGTGAGGAGTTCGGTATTTCCACTTAGAAAATAGTATAAAAAATATTAATAGTAACTTCTGTACAAAAAGGACGAGACAAAATTTTTTTGACAAAGAAATTATAAGAAATCAAATTATTATATATTTAGAATAGGGATTTATATCTTCTTAAAATTTACACTTTTTCAAAAGATTTATTTCACTTACTCAGAATAAATTTACTCCTTAATTGCATGCTAGAGAACGTAAAATAAGCGATTTTTATATTTTTACTCAAAAAATTTATTATAAATTACAGCAAAACAGTTAATTTATTTAAATAATTTTTATAGTTTTTTACTGCTGGGATCATTAACATTTATAAACTTACTGATTTGAGATTTATTTATATTGACTTCTTGAGCTATAATCATTTAACTATAATAAAATCATGTATTTTCTAAAATACTAAACTTTTAAAAAATGTTTAGATGTGTAGGGAGGCATGGCAAAACTGCCCTTGTTATTTATTGATGTATTTCCTTTTTGACGTTTTACTAGAATAAATCTAATAATTTTCATAACTTAAATTTTTCTAATTATTAAGACATACTGTTGCAGTTTTTATACTCTTCTGCTTGAATTGGAATTATATTCAAATATAGATGTAAATTTGTAGTATTTAGTTTCACATAATTTTATCATTTCTGGGATACCCAACATTGACTTCTTTAATTAATATTAAATTGTAGAAGAAATATTCAATCTAAATGTAATTAGATACCAATAATAAAATTAAAATACCTATTAAACTGAGCTTTTAAAATTAAAATTGCAGGTTCATCAAATAAGGCAGTTGATGAGTGACAGTTCAGATGTAAAAAGACAAAATCCACATCATTCGACAATGACATACGAAAGTTCCATGGATAAAAGATTGAGTTCTATGCCATCAGAAAATTTAGAACATCAAAACATGTCATACTTAGGTGAATTTATCATAGCTCATATTTATATCTTCCAAACTTTATGAAAGTAAAATGAATTTTTCCATTATTTTAGAAAATGACGAAGACTACACTCAGGGCATTCGAAACTTAAATATCACATCTGGTAGTCGAACTTATAGGATACCATCTCCTACAAGACCGTCGATATCGAGAAATTCGTTCCAACCTCATACCTCATTGCGAGAAACGACTCCATCGCCATCTGAGAACACTGCGGAAGTTGTACCATTAGATCCAAGTGACGCCGGAGAAAAGGGCTTTTACATTTCATTCGACGATGCACCTAAAAAACCTAAGCCTTCCCTTAGGACGAAAAGAGCTTCTCCAAAAAAGGTAGATATAATTTAATATTTTTACAATCCTTTTAACGTAATTTTATCCCGAATATTTTTTTGAAAGTTGATATAGAATATTTTGAATTGAAATTCAGTTATATCTAATTAATAATTATAATTTCAGGAAAGAAGCGTTTCTGCATACTTGGATCAAGACGATTATCTCCAACGTTATGAATCACCGCCTGTCAGTGCGACATTAGGTCGGCAACGTCAAACTATAGCTCAACGAGATTTGGAGAGAGAAAAACAAAGACAAATTGAAGAACGTGAACAACAAAGGCAAGAATTGTTAGAAAGGGAATTGCAACGCGAGGCAGTTAGAGAGCAACAAAGAGAAAGGCTAAAAAGCGAGGGTTCAGATGCTCGTCAAAATAACAGTGTTGGTTTAGTCATAGGTAATCAATTGGCTAATTTGGACCCGGTAAGTGAAATTGTATATTAGAAATACTATTAAAGTAATACGTACAAATAAACTATTTTTAAGAGAAATACAAAAATTTTCTTAAAATATTATTTCCAATTTTTTATTCAACTATATTTTCAAAAAAATGTAGTTTTTTTTAAATACAAACCATTATTTTTTCTCGCAGAACTCCATTGACGAAATGGAACGAAAAAAGGAGAAAATTATGCTTTTATCGCTGCAGCGTAGACAGCAACAAGAAGAGTTAAAAGAACGTAAAGAAGCAGAAGCTCAAGCCCGTCGAGAAGAAGATAAATTAAAAGAAGAAGAAAGAGCTAGAAAAAAAGAAGAAGAAAAGCAACGGAGAGCAGCAATTCTAGAACAATATAAATTGAAAAAAGCTATCGAAGAAGCTGAAAGAGAAGTAAGTTTCAATGATTAATATTATTTAAAATTTACTTAGCTGTACGAGTCATGTGTGTCTCGTTCTAACGGGCGCATAGAAGAGACCTGTATTACCGGCAGGTCGACATTAGAAGGGATAGAAGCACACAGAGTGACAGTGCGTTGGTAGTCTCGCGGTAGAGACACTCGACTGTCGTCCCGATGTCAGCGCGTATTTTTTCGTATTTCCATCCGAATCCACCCCGTTACAGGACATATGAAAAAAGCGGCGATGTCACTCGCAAGAGAGAGACTTATTTCTGAATCATGAATTTGGCTGAATCTTCAAGATGCCAGTTTTTGAGTAAAAAAATATGAATTCTTGTTTTAGGATTTCTATTGTCTAGGAGAAGTGTATGCCCAGAGAAACCTAAATTACTTAATGGCTAAAAGTGTTGTCAGTATAATCAAAAAAAGTAAAAATTAAATATGAATTAGAAAAAGCTTTAATTTTATATTTATTTCCGGTAAAAATATTAACAAGTTATTCATAAAATTGTTTGAAAAAAGAAGGGAATTCATATCTTTTTTCTTATGTTGTCATCTCCATTCCATATAACTCAAAATTTCATGACATAAGGACATACGTCATTGGTTAAAAATCGTCGAAATGTTTAATTATTTAAACATTTTAATTTACAGACATTTTTAGTTTTAACTGATAAATAATACTCTTATTGCTTAATTTTTTCTTAAACTTTAATATATACACATATTATTAGTAAGATCAATAATTATATCGAGTTTAGCGATCGACTACGGTTTTGCGACTTTTGTTTCTTTTTTCCCCATTAAGCTTACTTAAGTTCCTTAAGGAAAAATACTTCAAAAAATAAATAATGTTTCTCTAATTACATTTTTTTCGGGCACCCATTTCTCGGAGATATTTTGAAAAATTGTTCTATATTTGTCTCTAGAGCCTAAAGTATTAAGACTGTATATCGTGTGTATCACATCTTGCTTCTTGTACTAAAGAAAAAAAGAATTGTTTGCAATCTATCATACTTGTGACCTATGGAGAAATTGACTCCAGATAACATATTTACTTCTAGCATTTTTATGTAGATGCTCTTTAAACTCTAAAATAGGAGCCTTTTTTCTGGCTGAAGAAATTACAATTTGAATTTTAAGCCAAATCCTTGATTTGGAGATGAGATGCTTTTCTTGTCAATTCATATCATTTAACCTTGATTTTATAAATATTTATCGAATCGTACAATAATTTTCAACCAATATATATTTTCATTAGGGTAAAGTCATTGACAAGGAACTACTAAATGCTTTAAAGCCAGCTAAACTTAGAAATAAAGCTACTCCTAGTCGACCACGACCGAAAACGATACACGTCGATGCAGGCGCAGAATTGGATTCTGGTGCATTAACGCCAAGTCGAGGGAAGAAAGGGTCGTCCTCCAACCTCAGTACAGGTAAATTATAGAAAGTGTAATAGCAATAATAGATGGTTATTGAATATTTCTCGGAAATTTTAAGTTTTTTTTAGAAAAAAAAACTAACCATTATTTAATGAAAATCATTTAGTTAATCACATATTCCGAGAAGTAAATGATATTTATTCGTTAGGAATATTACGCCCTCCCCCCTTAACTCTCAGTGTGAATAAATTGATATTTAGTTAATGTTGTTGATGCTCGACTGTTGCATGGCACAATATTTTCCAGCAGAGCAGTTTTTATGTTGAATGATTCTATTTCTGCGTCCCTCTGAGCTTTCTTAATGTTCTTCACGAGTGGATTTTTAGTTGTTTATTTTCAACACAAACGCGACAAGCTCAAAAAGTTCTCTCCTGATGCTAATGTTTAAATAAGCAGTCGAAATTTTTACTTAAATTGAATTAAATTGAATTAATCTAGTTATGGTAAAGTATTTTTTAGTTGTTCATTTTTTAAAATATTTTATAAAATTATTAAAACTCATAAAAAATCGCTTAAGATAATGAACACTTAAACAAGATATATGAAAATGAAATATATCGGTAGTTATCGATTCAGGATATAGAAAAGAAGTATAGGATAGGAATTTTGAGCTCACTTACATTTCTGGCACTTAAAACACTATATAGCGTCGCTGACATCACCGACAATGAGGCGAGATTACTACCGGGGCTCGCAGGACAGTCTCACCGCGGCGCATCTTGATGATCGACGTTCCAGCTCCCTTTATCGAGGTGGCAGCCTCAGGGGTATGCACACGTTCACATGTACACGGACATTAACATTATATTTAGATTTTTTCATCTGCAGATCGCAAAATCCTTTTAATTTTCTAAAATTCGTTCACTATCATACTCTGCGTCATTTTTCTAAATGTTAAAATACTAAAAAAAGGATAATAGGAAATTTAAATTGATTTCTGAATTTCCTGGTAACTACAGCTTCGTAGAAAACCAAAGAAATCATCTCTTTTGTTATTCTTTTGTTTTTTATCAATAAGACACGAAACTGTCAAGAAGTAATTAATTAATTTTCTAAAATATTTTGATTAATATACTTTTTAGAAAGTATATTTAGTCTGAATTTAAAACAAAGGCATCATCAAATAATACAATACATATTCAAATTTCATTTTTATTTTTCTGCACTGCATGCTCATCATCATTGCATCATTGTATATTAGAAGTGCTTGTTATCATTTGTCATATATGCATTATTATAAGCACTGATAAATGCATAACTATAGTCATAAGGCTTTACTAACATACCATAATAGTTTGTTACCCTATTTTAGTATCTTCCGTAGATTCACCTGATGACGGTAGAGGTTCCTCACCGTCTCGAAGCGGCCACCAACTGGGTCGACGTGGTTCTTACAAAACATCAAGAGGTGAGTGTTCTTCCATTCTGTTGCTTGAATGCATTGATTGATTTTATATTACATGTTTAGTTCGATGCGTAGAACCATTTAATTTTGCAGGATGGTATATCAATGATATGAGCATTTTATATATGTAAAGAATAGCTCGTACACCATAAACACATCTGTTTATCATACTTTGTCTTCATATTTTTATTATTTTATCTCCAAATGACTGTTTTTTTAAGAACAAGGTAGATTTGTATACGTTATAGCTTTATATGAGTTGAAATGCAACATTATTCTGCACCAAAAACGCACTGGCTATATATATATATATATGTTAAATAGAACTTGAGCTTTAATGCTCGGCTCGTAGTTGAAAAATTGAGATTGACGTATATTACAAATTGAGAAGTATTCCCTATTGCCCCGTAAAAATTCATTAAATGTTCGTACAATACGAACTAGAGTGTAACACAACGGAAACGTTGCATATTATTGCAGATGCGCAGGAACCTCAGCAACAGGTTAGAGGCAGGCCTAAATACCCGAGTTACCAAAACTTTAAGGGAAGAAAATCTAGTTCGTTGATGAATCTGTGCGGTAAGGAGCACCACAGTGACTTGGAAACATACATTTAATCCCCTGAATATATTACTCCTTTTTTTTGTGTATTGTGTAAATTTTACAAGTTTCTATGTTTCTCTACACATTCTTAAACATTTCTAGGCATTAGACTTACAAAAATAATGTACACATGTAGTTTCGCATGGTGGCAGGTTGCAGAAAAGTAAGATACAAGGTGGCAGCGTTAAACAAACAACACTAACTGAAGCACTTGCATTCACATCAACAGCACATTGTTACTTTAGTTATATCAAGGTTTTGCTTACATAATAGTAAATTTAAAAAAAATTAAGTATATATGGATTATTGATTTATAATTGTAATATTTTTCGTTTTTATTAGTATACATTGTAGCAAAACTTTGATGCAATTATGTAATTAAGAGATTACTTAAATCACTATTTTAGATTAATATCGAGGCTTGTTCGGCTTATCATTGTACAGCACTGGTTGTGGGACCTGATGTTCTCAATGTCTTTCGGATTGTCTCAATGGTTCCAGTAATTCATAAATACATTACTCATTTGCTATGACCCATTAAGTCTTGACTTGTCGATTTTGCTAACATGATTGTCAAAGATACTTTTTTAATCCATTTTCAGATACATAGTTATAGTACTGAAAGGTATAGCAAACTTTGTCTAATATAATATAATTCAATCATTTTCATGGTATTTTAGAAAACATTACATTAAAATTGAAAAAGAAAAAATAATCATTTAACAAATCATTTTTTTTAAATTTAAAGATCATATTTCTTACGAAAGGATTATTATTCAAATTACTATTATATTTACTAGGAAAATTTTAAGATTTCTAGACACAGTTTAGAAGATTTCCATAGAAAATAGTTTTTTTTAAAGTGATTAATTTTTTTTCTTGTAATTAATAAGTATTATGACATATTACATAGGAAATAATTTCAGTAGTAATGGTTTCGGTTATTAACTGTGGTGCTAGTTTAAAAAAAAATCAAATAAGGTATAAGGCATCGCGTGGTCTATGTTTTTGTTTTATGTTTTTAACTATATCTTTTCATAATTTTAAAAGGTATATCTGTGATGGTCCTCATATTTTTTTTTTCTTTATAAACAGATACAGATAGTGGGTTGGGAAGAGCTACACCACCAAGACGGGCCCCTAGTCCTGGAATGGGAAGTATGAGGCATCTTCCTTCACCTTCAGGACCTGGATCTTTACCGCCAGGTCTTATGACAAAGAGAAGAGTCTTCGACGATGGTAGCAGTGATATCAGTAGTACACCCAGTTCAATGATGGATTATAATGGTAATTACTGCAAAATTTTGTATGCATTCTTTACGTTAAAAATGTCAAGTTTATCTTTTGATTGCGTTAATGCTTTATTATTTATAATTTTATAGGTCCAAGGTTGTATAAACAACCCGCAACAAAGTCTAATCGAAACATTATGTTAAATGCTGTAGAATATTGCGTATTCCCGGGTACAGTCAATAAAGAAGCAAAACGTAGAGTATTAGATGAAATAGCAAGATCAGAAAGTAAGCATTTCCTTATTCTTTTTCGAGATGCTGGTTGTCAATTTCGAGCTCTCTATTCGTACTACCCAGACAGAGACGAAATCAGTAAATTATATGGGACTGGACCAAAACAGGTCGTCGACAAAATGTTCGACAAATTTTTCAAGTGAGTTTATATTATTTTATTTTATTATTTTTATTTTTATTAAAAAATGATTTTTATGTTAGAATTTAAACAGAATTAATAATAATTTTTTATAATTACACGCGCGCACATGCTCTTCCATATAATCTATGTACTTATATTATGTCCCACGCATACCCTACATTCACACACGCGCGCGCTTAAAATACATGTATGAGTAATTTTCATAGCTTATCGTACAAAAAATTGACAGTTCAAAATGAAATATTATATTAAAATATATAAAATTAATCATTTTTTTTTATTTAAAATCTTTGTCACTATTACGAAATTTTAAAATAATCACTTTACGAAATAATACATTATCAACTTAATTTTCAGATATAACTCTGGTGGAAAATGCTTTTCACAAGTTCATACAAAACATCTGACTGTCACCATAGACGCCTTTACGATACACAATAGCCTTTGGCAAGGTAAAAAGGTGAACTTACCTAACAAAAAGGATATGGTTCTTGTCATATAGTTTTACACAAGAAACAAGGTTAATATTACGCTACTGTGCCCTCTGTTGTTCATAGTTACTATTTTAATACAGGCCCATATTAAATTATAATGAAAGCGTTGCGTTCTTAGTCAGTTTTATATTGGAAAATATATAGGCGAAAAAGCAAAAGAAGTAAAACTTGTCACCGTTCGGTGCTGACTGCTGAACATGAACGAATGATTATTTGAATGTGTATACATAATATTTGGATGTTAATTTTATAAGAATGCGTTATTTACGGCTCTTATATTTTTTTCACAAGTTTAGCGTCAGCACCGATACTCTAATGCTGTAAGATTTACAATAGGAATTGTTTATTGTCAGCAAACTAATGTACTGGCGACTAACTCATAATTGCGATATTTCAACTTGTTATCTCGCATAAGACTATAGATAGTTAGTTTATTCGATCTGTACAGTTTATATATAAACTTTTTACATTTTTCTTCCCATTCTGTCGTTACATCTAATCATTAAATTAAATTTGATTTCCTTATCATAGTACAATATAGTATTTATTCCTGTTAGAACAATTGATATATATATATATATATATATATATATATATACACACACATATATATAATTATTTTTTATCCTAACTATTTGGACTTATCAAAATTTCTCTTTGCATTATTTCTTGCATAATTATTGCTTATTTTATTTACAAAATTTACTGTTATTAAAATTTTTTATTTTTTATTCAAACAATCGTCTTTTTTAAATAAACAACATTGGATTAAAGTTTTATTAACTTAAAATATTTTTAACTTTGCTGTTATTTTAAAGAATCTTCTCATCAATTTTAACAATTTCATTAATGTATTGCCAGTATGTACTTAAAAATTATAAAACTGATACTTCTTTTTGCCATGACATACCTAGCTTTTACATTTTCAAGTATAAATTTTAAGTTTAACATTTTTAAAAAATACTTATAATCAACATTTTTAACGTTTAATATTTTTTTAACTAAATCTTGATTTGCCAAAAAGTAATAATACATAATCATCCTTATTTTTTCATTGGTTTTAAATATTAGTTCTTCCATTATAATTAAATAGTTCAATGTTATGAGTGACTGACAAATATTATTTTGTGCAAAATGAAATGTTACGTATCAATATTTTATATTTCAAATTTTGTATGTTTAATCAGAATAGTCATGTTGATATTGGCTTTGAAAGTAAGACTTTTTTATATTGCGAATTATTATAATCTACGAGGTGTATGAAATCCCTTTATGTGAATTGCCAAATGTTTCAATAGTAAACTATTTATAAAAAATTTTATAAAATAAAATATTAATTGCGATAATATTTCAACAAAAAAGTGTGTCTTTCAAAGTAATTAACAACGATTTATTTCTGATTATAGTCTGACATAATCCACCTAGAATAAACAATGAGAACAATTTAGGTAGATTAAAAGTTAATGCAATCATTAAATTTTTGAGAATTATTAAATATTTTCATTGCACATATACTTTATAGTTGAAGTGTTTACACTACTAAAACTTGAGTAAATGAACAGGTATATCAAAGTTAAAAACATGATAAAAATTTCGTAAGATTTGTGAATTTTCTATTTGTTTTGAAATATTTGATTTTAATAACGGTTTCGTAAAATAATGTGATAGCAAGATACTGTGGTTTTAATCTTTTAGACGAAAGTTATAACAAAAATGTTATAACTTTTGTGATGATATTATGGAAATTACATATTAAATAGAATTTTGTAAAGAAAAGCACACCACAACTTCTTTTATTTAAGTCTTTATAACAATTAAGGAACGATAAAAATAATTAACTTGAACTCTGATGTATCTTTAGAAAAATTACTGAATTGTAACTGGAATTTTAGGTGTGGCTGTTGTGCGTGAATGCGAGTGTTTAATGCCTCTTACGCGACTTAATTCTCTGGCATATCGCTTTGTTTTGTCTTTCAAATTTATTATTACATTCCTAAATCATTAAAATATTTTAGTTTTGTATTTCATTTAGGTTTGAAAACAATATCAATATGTCTATTATCTATATGTCAAGTAATTAAGATAAATAATCATGTCTGCCCTCCGGCCGAAAAGCGGCAACTTCCCGGCCACTGCGCGAAACGCAGTTGTCGCTTTCCGGCACTGTCGAGCAGAAAAATAGTTAACACACCTTCCCCAGTAAAAAAGAAAGCCTCAGATCACATGTTTATCAACCTTGGCTTCACCTCGGCCGACAATTACATGTGATCTGAGACATTTCTTATTTTACTGGCCAAGGTGATTAATCTACTATATATTCAATAAATAAAATTTATTTGAATAATTAAATTTATAAAACTAACAAATTTCACTAAAGTTAACTACACATCTTTTCAAGTTTTCTATTAAAGTTAATCATTCCATGCAATAGAACTGTAATTAAAAATTAAAAATTCCAATGTTTATAAAACTAATAAGCGTAAAACAATTAGAAATATAAATTTTTTAAATTTTTATCTAGGAACGATAACGACATAAATAATTTTTTTAATTATTTTCTTGTGCCATATAGTAAATCAAATGGTAATATATAATTAAGAAAAACTTCTTTTTCTTAACTCAATAGATACAACCAATTTATACTTTAAAAAAAAATACCTTTATAGCACTGCGTGACCTAAGCCCGCACTTAGGTCACGCCTATCTGTAACCTAAGTAGTATTTTTTTGCACCGTGTTTATCGCTCTCGCTACGCTCGCGCGCTAACCTCACGGTGCAAAAAAGGACTGCTTAGGGCACGGATAGGCGTGATAGCGGGCTTAGGGCAGACAGTGATATAAAATGCTATACGATACTTGTGACCTAATTACACGCCGTGCAAAAAAGTCGGTCACACGTATCGTAATATACTAAAAAATCATTGAGTGATTTTATATTCTAATAATTAAAATTAGTAGAAATGTCATGTAATATATCATATTTGTGTATGGAGCTCTTCCGCGCTTTATTTAATTTATTTGAAGAATTATAAAATTCATGTTTTCTAACAACAATTATATTAATGAAAAAAGCATATAAGTAATTAGTGAAACATAAAATAGTATTGTTTTATTGCTATTTTATTTTATATTACTATTAAATAGTATTGCATTTGGTTTTATATGTTCTGTTTAAATGTTTATATTAAATGTGATGAATCATTGGTACAGAAACGTGTAATTGATTTAATTGACATTTTACTTGTTCAAATATTTAAACTATTAGTTAAATGACAAATAAAATTTAAAAAAATATCCAAATTCAAATATTTTTATCAAAATTTTTAGGTGATCCATTGTTTTTTGTAAAACGAATATATATTTGAATAAATTGTATTGCTTAGTATTTTTTTAATTTGATGCTTTAGTAATTAAAAAGCAGTTTAGACAAATTTTCTATATTTACTACTGATAACAATTTTTTCTGATGACTGAATGTAATAATATAGTAACATATCGTGTTGATCGTAATTATTTGGTTTTAAAAGAATTAAGTGCATTTAAATTAAATAAATACCATGTGTTTCGATATGAAACTATCTGGACGAGTTGAATGTGTGATTTCATGCGTTCACTTACGTACGTACATTTTGAGAGCAATGTTACTTAAAAACTGAAAAATATAGGCAGTCCAATATGACAATATTGATTATCAATATGATATAAGTAATAGAGCTTGATGACAGAGAATTAAGGTCGATGAAAAAGAAAATCTAACTTAGTCACTAATTATAAGGGTCGGTAACGGTTTGTAATGTTACTTAGTGATGGAATGATAGCGTTGAGATTCATATGACAAAAAATAACTTCCGAGACTTGAGAAAACAGTTACTGCTTGCGCTTGATATTTATATTTTTTGAGCGAAGAAAAGAATAAAAAAATTTTAAATCGTTCCGGCTTCGAGGAGTTATTAAAAAACGATACATGTTTACTTCTTATCTATAAGCCTTTGAGAAAACGCGCAAATGAGAGAATTATATAAAGGTAAAACACAAGATGTTTGCGCACTGATGAAATAAATTGCCCTTACTAAATATAAATACACTCATGTACGCGAATCTTATAATTTCAGTCATAATACGAAGACGTTAGTCGTGAAATAATTTTACATCCATGTCTGTAAATATTTATGTTTTTATATGTATACATACGAGTCGAAAAGCAACCTGCTACATATATATTTATGAAGTATAATAAATAAGGTTTGAATAATATTTTACTGTTAGCATCTTACAGCGAATGTCATTAATAAAAGTGAAATAACCCGTAAGCGTTGGACTTTTGTATCTGAACTTACTGCAGATACATCTTTAAAATAAAATGTCCTTCAACGAGTCGTTACAAAGGACATAATTCATTTAGCTTTTAAGTGTATATATGTATAACTCGAGTAAAGATAAAGCATTCTTTGAAGAAAAAAAAGTTATTAATTATTTTTAAAATTCCTTCAATAAATATGAGAAACCCGTAAAATATATTTGAGAGAGTAAGGAGGTCAAGAGGCAGGAAAAAGGAAATAATCAAGAAAATAAAAGGTAAAGTTCAAGGAAGAAGCAGGAAATAGTTCCTGTTGAGTTTCAAAAATTTTAAACGCCTTAATACATTAAAAATAGTCGATTTTCATTTATTACTTAACAGAATTAGATTTTATACAAAAATATTAAATATAAAAGCTGCAAATATTATCAGAACAATATTTTTTTAAATATCGAATGCAATAAAAATAGTCGAATTTGGATATGGCGTAACAGTAATTAGATAATCATCGTTTACGATAGCGAATGTGTAGGGTTGGGTTCTTTTAAATAGTAGAAATCGTATCTTATATGTAAATGCAAAGCTTATGAGAAGCGGAAATTCGCGTGGTGAGCGGTGCTATAGTTTTGATTATTTTTGGAGTAGTATATAGTGCAACATGGTTTCAATTATAAGTAATATTTTCGTTCACAATTTTTACGATATTAATAAAGTTGAATACTATCACAGTCTGAATTTTCGAACACGCATGATAAAAAAGCTTTCTATTGATATACTTGTGTAGATAATAAAAGACAAAACCTATAGAGAAGTATATAACAAAGTTCCTCAGCCTTTTTAGGCACGACCTCCCCGGGAGGGCCTTATATATTCACCAGAGTAAAAGTCGATGTTTATGGATTATCTCGATG
>JAYJLV010000011.1:25714702-25738177 GCA_036873485.1 Torymus texanus | reverse complement strand
CCTAAAAATTGAATGCATTTACTTTCCCGAAAAAAATATTTCATCCTTGCTATTTAACATACTATTTAATGACACGCATTTAAATGAAAGAGCACACAAATACGGATAAGCACACTAATACAGACCGCTATCCTATTAGGTTAATAATAGTAATTATAACATGAATAAAATACGCAATTCCTTTATAGATTGTACGGGTGTTACAGAAGACCGATGGACCCATCGCATTATCCCAGATGTAGAAGAATGGGTATCAAGGAGACAGGGGCTCGTCACCTTCCACCTGACTCAGGTGCTGACCGAGCATGGGTGTTTCCGCAGCTACCTAAAGCGCGTTGGCGTGTATGAAAGCGCAGATTGCCCGGCATGCCCGGGAGTCGATGAGGACGCGGAACACGTACTGTTTCAGTGCCCAAGATTTAAGGGGGAAAGAGAGCAGTATAGGGCTGCATCGGATCGGCCACTATCACCCGAAGCCATGGGAAGGTGCTTACTCGCCTCGCAGGATGGATGGGACACAGTGGCTGCTCTAGCCACAACCATCATAGAGAGACTGAACTCCACCAGATGAAAAGAAAAGAGGAGACAGCAAAAGAAGTAATACCTAACGGCGGTTCCCGCGGGCGGAATTACAGTCGGGGGGAGGACCTGCCACAAAACATCGGCAGGGAGATTTTAGTAGATATTACCAGGAATGGTCGAGTTCTACATAACATAACATCTTTGTATGCGTAAATGCATTTTTTGATTAATTTATAAATTATAAATTATAAAAGTTTTTGTTACCAAAATTTTAAACATTTTTTACGATGAATTTCACTCATTGTCAGGTAACCAAAATTTACACTTCTGTATTTTGCATAATTAAAAAATAAACTTTAAAATAAAAATTTTTTTTTATTTTCTTAAGATTGGGTCTTAAACACGATGGATGTGAGTCAGACGGAGAATATTATGAAAAATGTGGATATGAAAGCATGAAGCCTGGTGTACATACAATAATGTTTCCAGAAGGTTTCGGTGAATATGATGAGTATATTTGGTCTGAATGCAGTATCAAGTATTTTCATTCTTTACAAGAGTAACTTTAATTAATACTATATATTTTATTTATATTATTACTTATAGATAATAATGAGAGATATAATACTTTCAGAGATGAAGAAATAAAATATATTGGCCAGTAATTAATGTATCGCAACCTACAAAAAAATATTTTTAATTTGACATTTTAATTTGACCAAAATATGTTATGTTAATGTTCATAAATAAAAAATATTTTTATGAACATAATATCATGGTTACATGTTCGTCTCTGCGTCAATTTTATGATAGATTTCCAATTATACTTAACTCGTTCACAGACGCTCACTACCAAATTATAAATAGATTGAATTTTATTGTATATTTATATAAATTGTTATCGAGATTGCTTTAAAAAAAAAGAAAAACCTTTTTGTAGTAAATTGGCGGAATTGACAGCATGTGAGAAATGACAGTCCAAATGCTTTTTTTACATGACTTCATATAAAGTCATTATGGCTTCTAGATCATCCTCAACATTATATACTAGAATCTATATCTATTTATTAGTTTTTTTATCGGAACATGTTTTGCAGAAAGGTACAAAATATTGTCGGCTTACGGTGTTAAAAATCAATATAAAAAATGAAAGGGGAAAAATGAATAGATTTTATTAATTTATATTATTAAGATTTATTATATTGTTCTAGCATTTTTTTTTTCAGGACAATTTTATTTCTTTTTACAATAATTACTTTAAGCTAGCTATAACACGTGCAATTAATTAATATTTATATTACTACTAAGTATAAAACATAATGTCTCTCCATTATTACTATTAAATTTTCTCTCTTCGTCTCAGCATAAATTACGTTATCAAGAATAAATAATATTAAATACTGATGTACAATGTCTGGCTTACATTCGATTGTCATTATATTATATGGCAGTGTATTCGCTACTTACACAAACGTACATACATAAACCTAAAGTTTAAATTCTATTCAGCTGTACTGCGATGTGATGAATGTATTTGATTGACTTGCATTTTATTGCTGTGAATGAACTAAGTATCATTGTAATTTAAGTTCATCTAACAAAACTGTATCAATTAGCATCTTTTGGCTCCGATAAGTCTTTACAATTGTATAACAGATCATTCAATTAATTTAATTCTATCAAGAGAAATATTTCTTTTAAAGTATATTACTTCAAGTAAAAGTAAATAACTGAAGTATATTCAAGTATTATTTTTATATTTAAATTTATAAAAGAAACATTTTTCTCGATTTCAACATGATTAGTAGTTCGATGCAAATAGTGACGTTGAAAACTACATTCTTCGAGCGCAGTCTTGACTCGCAGTCTTTGGATCTGGTCGACGAAGCAGTTCATCGTTAGGACTTAGTTTATTCATTTAATGTATAACCTTCTATTGCACAGGACACGAACTCAAATGTATATTATGAAGTTCTGACATATCCGTCCAATCGCGTCGTTCTCCACCAATCATTACGTTACGTATGCAACCACTGAAGTGATCCCTCGATATTAAAGTACCCTTAGGAGCTGTTGCTATAAACAGAGTAATATGATGTTTAATAATATTTTGATAATCAATAATTTAGAAAGATTGAATATTTTTTTTTCAATTATTTACCTGGTATTCCACCAATGTAAAGAGAACTTGTTACACCAGATCCCATGAAATGTCCAGCATCGACTCTTGTCGGAAGGCCGTATTTCTGATCCATTTCATCGACCTTCAAAGCAAGCTGTTCATCATTAAATATTGCTTGAATCCTATGCCATCTATTGTCGCACACTGTATAAGAATTGCTAAACTCTTGCTCGACGTACAATGAAAAGAATCCAACTTTGCTAGACATTATCACCTTGCCATTGTTTAGCTCCAAAGAAAGTGAAGGTGAACCTTCGGGAGCTGATATTGACAACAGTACGCCCGTCAATTCTGAAGTTCGGAATTCTAGTTGAAGCTCCAAGACGCCGTCGAGTGAGAAATCATTTTCTGTAAATCAGTTTTATTTTTAGCATTTCAATAATTGCAGATAATGTATTTAATACTTTGATAGAAACCTCATAATTAGATACTTATGATATTAATTTTTTACTTACTATAAACTGCGTATGCTTCATCTTGGAAATAGGCTCCGCTTTCAACATTAGGGAAACACTGTCCAACGTTATATGGTCGACTAGTGGAACCCACCATATCGAAGACATTATTGTTTACTTTTAAACTTCTAATACAACCTTTTAAAGTCTCTAATTGAGCAACTACTTGATCGGGTAATGGGGTTCCACTCTCAGGTATACCTCCGATGTACATTACGTTTGTTAAGCCAATTTTTTTCGGTACTTTGACAAATTGGGGAGCTTGTGCATCAACTATCATCAACAGTTTTCTATCACTGTGACCAATAGTGACATGGTGCCAATTGCCATCGTTGAAAGGTGGTCTGAAGAGTATTTCCTTCTTCTTTTTACTCTTAATTATGAGTAGCAACTGACCATCTCTTATCAATACTGTCAAATAATTTTTTTGTTTTATACCCTAAAAAAAGTTTTTTATAAGCATTTGAAAATGATTCTTATATATAAATAATTTACTTAAAAAGGTTTTACTCACTGGAGTTATAAACAATAGACCATTAGGATAGTAGGTTCGAAAATCAAATTCAATAGTTTTCTTCTTTATCCAGAAGTTCTCGAAATTCAGGTAGAGCTGCGTATGACTCGCTGGTTTATCACCAAACTTTAGTGCCCCTGGTTCAAGCGAATAATACGGAATCTTTTGGCATCCTTCCGGTTGCGTTGATAACCCTCTGGACAAAGAAGCTGATAGTGAATAGGCTGGGGGATCTTTTCCCATACTAGGCCCTTGACGACCAATGTGAGCACGCTCAAACGTTACAGCGCCATTAAATTTAAGAACGACTCTATAATGAATGTAAATGTAATGAAAATTAAATAATTCACAAGAACAATTTTGCATATTATCTTTATTTTTAAATCACTGAAACATACCCTTCATCAAAGATTACGTCTTTGATAGCACCTCTGAGAGGAGTATTTGTGGCCACCATCCTGGTATTATTAATTAAGTAAGGAAGTCCGCCAAAATATAGGCCCCCAGATTCTGGTGCCCTAATGGCAGCACCAGACGGAAGTTTCCCGCTCGTTTGATATGCATCATCTATCCTAAGTTCAATGTCTTTTCTAATTTTTATTATAATAATTGTGTGATACTTTCCATCGTTGAATGTATCGTTAGACTGAAGAACAAGTTCGCCTTTCCCATTGTTTAGACGTATTTCAATATGACCGTCAATCACCGCTACAGAGTAATAATTGTCTTTCTGTAAATAAAATTGATATAAAATAACTAAATTTATATTTTGTTTAATTTTTCTATAACAGTTTAATGAACGTTACACTAACAATTGACTCTGCTTCTTCAGCACTTTTGGGAAATAGCTTTTCTTCAGGCCCTTGGAACGTGGATAGCAGAAGCATGGCATTGCTTTGTAATGTTCTAAATGAAAATCCAAAAGTAGAGTTCTTCTTACGAAGCTGTGAGCTAGGTAGTTCTAAATATCCGTCTCCATAGAATCCAACGATATTTATAGGCTAAATATTTAAATTATTATGAATATTTTATCCTTAATTTTTTTTAAATAATCTGTACAATAAAATATTATTTTAGAAAAAGAACATTTTATTTAAAAAGAAAATTACTCACTTTACTTCGACAGCCAGGTTCAACGCCGTAATATTGTTCAGCCATTGGATCATAGCCTTCGCCCACGTTTATATTTGACATACATCCAAGTAACGAAATATGTGTTGGCAGAATAAAGCCATCGATGCGGAAGCTTGGGGGCACACCACCAATAAAATACTTAGCACGCGACAGATCGGGTATGTCCTCCTTACGGGGTTGAGGTGTTGGGGCACCATATTTCTTATCATTTTCGCCGTCGATGCTGAAACTACATTTCTCTATGCCCTTGCGGTTTTGGTACTGACGGAATGCATCTACCTTGGTCCAATTGCCTGTGTTGTAGCGGAACGATGAGGACATCTCGAGGTTTACATTTCCACCGTAAGATATATGCAGGACCACGCGACCGTCGCGTAGAAATATCATTATATATCCGTTAGGCTATAAAAGTAAAAAATTGCTTCATAAAACGAATACACTAAATTTTAAGCGTTTTTAATGAAAGTTGAATTTATATTATAAGAAAACTTTCATTGATGTTTGAGTATTATAGCATTATTCGATTATAAACTTAACAAGAAATAAATAAATTAGATGACTTACATTATCAGGATCGATAGCTAGGAAAAGTATGGCATTTTCGTCATACGTCTTGAAGTTAATTGAAACTCCAAAAACGAACCTGTTGTAAGGACCAGATAGAACACGCGATCTTACTGAATAACCCTCTCCATTAAAACTATAAGCGACGTCATTGCTAATATTTTCAAATCTATACGATACAAAGAAAATATACCGTTTATTAACAAACCACTGTAATTACAACGATTTAATATAGAAATTCAATTGATTAATTACCCTTCGACGCACGGTTGGCAGGCATTATCAGGTGCATTGCTCATAAAATTCCAAAGACCAATTGGTCTTCCGTCCAAAATCATCTGATGCACACAACCAGGTAGACCGCTTGAAGCTAATAGCTCCGGTGGTTTAAGCTGCAACTCTGGCAGACCGCCAAGCCACACGCGGTCCATGCTGGATACGTCAAGACGGCCAAATTCTGAACTGGTCTTATTGTATACAGTTGTGTAACGCGTAGATCTTGTTATCTGTTTACTTATGCTAAGTTTACCTATGTGCCTTATTCTGAAATCATAGATTACTCATTTTTAGTAATACATCATCGATGTATATTTTCTCATGTAGTAATTCAAAGTCACAGTTGTCTCTTACCGTTCAGCTTCAACGCGATACCACAGTTTTTCATCGACGGGATTTCCAGCTTCTAGGACCTCTGGATGAGTCACGACACCGGTACCACCACCAACATTCCATACGAATCTTATTCTACGATCATACATTTCCAGGGCTATGAAATCATCCTAAAATTTTAAATTAAAATCAGAAAATATATCAATGGGAATTATGAGAATTAAAAGAATTAATACGTACATTTGCACTACTAGAAAGGTAAAATAATAACCCTTCTCTTTGGTGATTAGGAATAGCGAGTGTCGTAACTATTGTGGTAGTTGACGAGGGTTGCAAATCGGCACGCCTATACGACCGTACACATTTTTTACCTTCGGCGGATTTGAGAGAAATTCGAATCTAAAACATTCAAATAATTTAGTTTAGAATATCTTATACTATAAACTTTTACAAAGTCTAAAAATTAGATTCGATAAACACAGATACGTACTCCATCTGCAGTATTTCTAACTTCTGCAATTTTATCTTTTAGAATTTGTAGCTTGGTGGCCATTGTTTCATTCCACTTTTGAAATTCTTTTTGGCGCTTTTCAGAAGCTATTGCGAAGCTAGTTAATTTTGCATCAGCTGTTTTAATGTTACTTTGCGCTTCAGCAACTGTGAAAAATAAATTGATTTTTTGTATTTTGTTATTCATGAAAATACTTTATATATTTGATATGTATTAATTGTAATGTATACGATATATAAGTAATAATTTTATAACATACGTTTCTCGCTAGCAAGACTAATTCTTGAATCGCCTTCTCGTTTTAATTCTTGTAGTTTTGGATTCAATACATCTATAATACCTTGATGATAATCATCGATTAGTTGTCTTGTTTCTGATATAGAATTTTCTGTTTCCATGTTTTCTTGTAAAATTTCATTAACTTTTTCTTGTACTAAAAATGAGAGAAATAATTGTTCGGATTTAATAAATTTCTATACTCTTTTAATGAAATTTTAACCGATACAAATAATTAATTGGAGCAAATAAAAATGTTTGTTATCAATTCAGAAACTTACATTTTCGACTATCACTTTGTAGTTCCCGTAACTTAACATTAATCTGATTATCCTTATTACCAGTACTATTGAGGGATTCTTTCAAATGAGCAACAGATTGCTTTTGACTTTCTAGTATATCTCTTGCTTGCGTTATTGGCCAACTATGGTTTCTTGTTCTTTCCAACTGTTCGCTTGATCTTCTTCCAACTTCTAAAGCTTCGTCTAATAATGAAACTTCTTCATGACCATCAGGATACACCTTAATTAATTTTTTTAATATTTAAAATTAGAAGTGATTTATTGAAATATAATAAATATAAAACATACCTTTCGATTAACACCATCAATGATAATATTAGCGTCTAATGCTGACTCCTTTGCTCCCGTTAATCCATCTACTATATTCTTATATGCTTGACTTGCTTTAAGAGGATTCGCAGCTTGAGCTCTAGTTTCCGAAAACAATCTAAAAAATTATTTAAAAAAAAAAATTTGTAAAAAATTTTTGTTTATTCAAGAGATAAAATAATTATATTATTAACGTTATCTTCAATTTACCCTATGTACTGGTCTACGTAGTCTGAAAGATTCTGTGCATGAGCTGTAGCTTCAGCTACATATTTATTCTTATATTCATAATTTAATCGATATAAAATTTCTTCCTTTGTAGCAAGATTATTTGTAGATTGTAGCAGCTTTTCTTTCATATCCGGAATGCCCTACATTAAATATAATTACCAATAAATTCATTTAACAAAAAAAGTTTCTATTTGTAATATTATTTTGATAAATTCGAATTATTTTTTAAGTTCAAAGGAATGTAGTGGTTCTGCAATAATTACCTGTAAATTATCCTCGCTATCAACGATGCATCCTTTTGCTTCTTCGACAAGAGTATTTCCTTCATCTAATGAAGCTTTTATTACAGAATGCATTTCATCTATCTCTTCTCGCTGATACGATAACATATCGTAAGTCATATTTATTTCGTTATATAAAGTATCATATGTAAATGCTGTTTCCATTGTCAATTCTAAATTTTTCATTACATCTTTTAATTTAATCGAATGGATGTGAGCTTGTTCTTTGGCCGTTGCAAAGGGTTCCATTGATGAAAGCAGTTCGTTTAGCCACTGTATATATTCTTCGCAGTCGCTGCAATGAAAAGGAAACAATAATGAATATAAGTTAATAATTAATTAATGAATCAAAAGGAAAATCATCTTTAAAACTTACTGGACTACGACTTCAAACGTTTTTGTCCGTTTCGGTATATCAAGTAGTTTCATATCATTTAAAATTCTTTTTGCTTCTTTAAGGACTTTTTTCAGTTCAATTTTTTTATCATCGTTTTCATAGTATTTAAACTCAGTAATTGTGCCTGTAAAAATTGTTGATATTATTAGGAGTTAAATACTTAGAATTGTTCTAAGTAATTTTGAGTAATAAAAAGCATATTTTATTACTGTTTAATTCGTTCTGCAGTCCTTCCAATTCCATTTTTAGGCTATAAAAATTGTTTTCAATATCACCGCTTTGTGATTTTATAATTCTCGCATCATTTGCTTGATCAATCACCTATGAACAATTAATTCAAATAGATAATGCAAATAATATTCAATTATAAGATTGATTATTGCAGAGTATTTCAAACCCTTACAGTTTTCAATAAATTTTCTGCGCGGCTTGCAAGTAGCCTGTAGTGGTCCCAAGGAAGATTCTTCAATTTTTCTTCGACTTGTTTTCTATCCTCGAGTACTTCGAAGTAAATCGTCATATTGTCGTCTATATAAGCCAATTCCTCCCAAGGAGGAGCAATGTAGCCAGTTGAAATATGTGTGGTAGCATTAGCTAATTCATATTTTAGATCCTCTAGATCGTCCAAAAGTAGACCAGTGCAGTTATCATTGCAAGCTATTGAAAACAATAGATGAAGTAAGAAAATTTCATATTATTTTATTTTAATATTCTTGACTGAAAAGAATCTACCACCTAACTTAAGCTACATCTTATAATAATCTAGATATTGATATAAATTTTTATAGATTAAAAAAAAATTATGCTAAATAAAATATTGTTAAAGAAATAGTTTTTGTATTTCCAGTCGATTACATACAATCCACTAAGTTGAAAATAAGAACCAGTTTTGAGTCATAAGTGGAATTCTATTTTTTTGTAAGTAACATTCAGTAGGAACAAAGTACGCAATATTTGTGTAGTAAATGAAGTTATAACACAAATTTTGTATTTTTATTCTACACAAAACATACAATGATCAACCATGCAGCCTCTAAAATCAAGGCCTTCTTTATTCCCCTCAATACTCACAGGTGCAATGCTGGCCAACGAAGACGTGTCGCTCGCGGGTGCACTGGGAGCAGTCGCGTCCGGTAGATCCGGGCCGGCAGTTGCACTGTCCAGTCTCGGTGTCGCACTCGTCACTCGCGCTGCCTGCAACATTGCAGCGGCAAGGTTCACAGGTGCCGCCAGGCTGACCCGGGTAGCCGTAATGCCCATACGCGCAGCGCTCGCACCGCGCGCCAGTGTAACCTGCGAACACAGAGGCGCAAAGGCCGCATGAGCACAATGAACCGAACCGATCACAGAAACTCGCACGGGGGTTTTGTTCGCTTGCGGATGGGATACGTGGGTTGGGTTTGTTTTGTTACGAATCGTTGTGAATAAGTGTTGATGATGGTTTGGACGCTGGGAACTTTTCAGTCAAATGCGAAAAGTAGGTCTCTTTGAATGGAGGTGCTTCGCGTAATGCAAGGATTGTGGGTGAATTAATTAAAAAATTAGACGAGTAAAGCTTTTAATAGTGGCAGGTCTTGGTTTTTAGTAAAAATAAATAGACAGGATGGACATACGAACCTGGTTTACAGACGCATACGACTTCGTTATCAGAGCGTATAACACAAGTGTTCGAAAACTTCTTATCAGTTTGAGGACAGGGGCATTCTCTGCATCCATTGAAATTAGGATCACCATAGAAACTTTCTGCACATACTTCGCAGTTAGGTCCCGCAGTATTTTCTCGGCAGTTCTGAAAAACAAATTTATGAAAAAGAAAATCTATATATATATATATATATATTACAACAAAAATAAAAAAGGTTAATCAACCCTATAGAATAATATCGGTTTTGTTTCATCATCGTCTTTGTTCGATATCAAACGTATCAATAGCGACGTTAGCTATGTAAGGTAGAAAGACAAAAAATAGACTTTTACGGCAACATAAAAGCGTATTAAATTACATGCGCAATCAAGCGAACGTCACGTATGAACTTAATGTGCTGTAATAATCACAGTAGCGCACTGCAGGAACTTTCCAGCATCTAAATGCGTAAGCATTATGAGTTCATACAACAGTTTCGTGATTTTTTTATGATTTATTGAGGTAATTTTGTTACTTCCCTAGCGAAAAAAGTAGTGATGACAATTGAATAAAACTGAGGAAACAGTTATTTACTGCACATAACTGCAGAAAAAGGTCGGAATTAAGACAAAACCAACAGTTATCTGCAGTTTTCTTTAGTTATATTAAGTTTTTAACTGTTATGTTGAAATTTCAATCGGAAAGAAATTAAAAACTTCCATTTTTCTTCCCTTTTCTTTAAAATTTTCTCCACTCTTTAATAGTTTTAAACTGTTTTGTTCGTTTATTAATAGTTAATATCAGATTTCTTCAGTTATTAACTGTTATATTCAGTTTTATTCGGAATAAAGCTGTTATTTTCAGTTTCTTACTGATTTCTTCATTTCTTAAAGTCGCTTGGTTTTCAGAAAACAGAACATAACTGTGGATAACTAAAGAAAACTGTTTAGAATTGTATATAACTATAGATAACTGAAGAAAACTGATAAAAACTGAAGATTACTGTTGTCTTTGTCTCAATTCCGACATTTTTTTGCAGTTAATTTCGGTTTCCTTCTGTTTTCTTCGGTTTTCTTCTGATAGCTACAGATATTAACTGTTATCAGCATTAATTTTTTTTCACTAGGGTTATTATTCCAAACCCCAAAGACAGGATTCCATAAGAAAATTATTCATAGCTGTTAGAAGTGCGTCGCATGAAATTTTTCTTTTCTCTATTTTATAACAATAAATGAATAGTGCTACCTTATAATATACAAAATATGTATTTTAATAATTTAAATAATAATCTTTTTCTATATATTTATTTTGGTATCGAAATATTACTTATATGAAGTGTCTTTTGTCAATAATTCTTTATTAGTTCACGTGATAATCAAGACTGAACAATATAATTAACTACTATTTCTCAACATAATTAAACATCCTGGCGTAAAACCAAAAAAATTGGGAACGCCATTCGTGTAAGATTTCATCGGAGCAAATAACGCGCGCGTGTGTCCCGGACAAGGTCGATCGTCACGCTGCGACTAAACACAAGCGTATGCGTATACAACTCACCAGGCAGTGTCCGGTTTCGCGATCGCAGAACTCGGATCTCCCGTTGCACTGGCAAAGCCGGGCGCGGCCGACCAGCTCGACGTAGCTCGTAGTCGTCGTGACGTTGACGTCACGCCACCTGTAGTAGCCCCAGCTCGGGTCCTGGCACGAGGTGCCGTTGTATTCGGCTGGACAGTCGCAGTGCTCGACGCCTAAAGCCAGAGGAGGCGCGTGCATTGCTTCCAGAACTGCCGCGTCTATCGATGCTTCCAAGAGGCTGTGGGGATTCGAAAAATAAGAATCATTAGCAACTCATGAAGAACGGTTGTAGCATCCGGGAAACGGATTTTGTTGAAGCTTTAAGGGGTGCCATTTTCTGGTATCAAAAAACGGAATCCCTCTGTTTAATTTCATAGAGCCTTTTCCGAATTATATTTCACTTATAAGCGATTGACTTATGAATATTGCTTTAATTTCATTTTGCGGTAGGATGTGATTCGTTCTCATATTGTTATAGATACAACACGATTCGCCTCGGTGTTATGTGCATAGTATGCACATGAAACAATATTTGCATTCGATAGATTTTGAAAACAGCAAATAAAAGAAAGCGACCAGACCTTTGATATACCTTTTTCGCATATCAAAATCTTAATTCAGCATATCATAATAATAAAAAGGTTTAAAAATTACAGTACACAAAAAATCGTGGATAATAATAAAAGTATTTTTATGTCATAAAATAAATATATGGCTTTTATCCAAATTAACATTTTCATACAGGGAGAACAAAAATTAAAGTGCAATACCTAGTGAAAATATTTCAGGAGCTGCCACAAGATAAAATCACGGCAACTTTCATTAGAAACATATCGAAAAAGGAGTTATAAAATTAAACTGAAGATACTGGTAAACATAGAAAAATTTATTTATAAACTTTACTTTTTTTATAAGAAAATTTATTATCTTTATAGTATCGCTGGGGCACACTCAACGCGTGAGATTTTTACCTTTTTAAACTAAAAAATAATAAAAATTACTATTTTCAATAGTAAAATTTGCTATAAAAAAATGATAAAGCATATTATTCAAAAAGTTACATTGGCTATGAAAATAATGAAAATTATTATTTGAAGAAGTAAAAATAATTTTTCCTCGATGCATTCATTTTTTTTGACAAAGAAGCGCTTCCCAAGCCTTAGTAAAATCTATTTTCTGACGACTGGAATCAATCTCTGTGAGTAAAATATTTATTTTTATTCTCGCAAAAAAATGATTGTAAATTAACTTTTTTTTAGAAGTATAAATCTTAAAATATTATTTTAATAGGTTTGCTGAAATATACTTACGTTGCTCGAGAGAAGTCCGTAAAATCAGATGCCTTTACAAAGATATATTGTATATTCTGCAAAGCTATCATTAATAATTCTCTGGTAACTTTAAAGTCTGGTCTATTCCTTAACTGCCAAAATGATTCGTGAAATCTATTAAAATAATTTAAAAAACAATTAATTTATTGTAAACAAATACGAATATATCTTTTTCTACTCCATATGGAACATTACCTTATAACATAACAGCTTTCGTTATTAGAATTAGGTGGAAAATATTCCAAAACTATTCCATTTCCTTGCAACTGAACTAAAGGAAAGCGGTGGCCTGAACGTAGGACGTAGCCACCTTCAGTTATAGTGGTAAATCGCAGAAATCCACCGTAAGATACTACTCGGTCCCCTAAAAATGATTCCGGCAGCTGCCAGTAGACAGGACATTCGCGATAAAAGTTCATCGGTAGCGTGACATCTCCATCAGTACCAGGAATAACGTAGAGTGTGTTCGTTTTGTTTAATCCGCTATTAAAGTATGGTAATACTATGGAGGATCCATAATTGGTAATCTTAAAAAACAAAGTTCAACACATATGCGTTATCATTGTACCATATATTTCGATGTAAATGGATTTTCACTATTTAAATTGCACTTACAACAACTTCGTTAACGGTGTCGTTGACGTAGAGAACTCTAGGTCTGGGCAACCGACGCTGACCCCAGCTCAGACCAGCCTGTCGACAATTACCAGTCCGACCGAAGCAGAAACACTCAGTACATCCGCGCGGATTGTCCGCCGAAAGTCCAAATGTGCCCTCTTGACATTGGTTACACCGTCGACCAAAAACGTTCGGCTGTAACAAAATAGAAAATTAATCGATCGTACAGAGAAACTTCTTTGTTACTGCAATAACTATGTTAGGAACTCACCTTGCAGGGACACTGTCCTTCGTCGTCGCACTCTGGTCTCATTGAGCCAAGGACGTCGCAGTTACAGGGCCGACAGCGCGGATAGTCGTAGTGACCAGGCGCACAGCGGTCGCACTTCTTGCCAGCGAAGCCCTCCCGACAGGGACACTGGCCATCGAGCTGGGAACACTGCTGACGATGCGAGCCACTGGCACTGCAGCTGCAAGCACGGCAACCAACACCGGGACGAAGATCGTAAGCGCCCGGTCGACAACGGTCGCAGCGTTCGCCGAAGCTCAGCGGTGGGCAGGAACATCGACCGTTTGTCGGGTCGCAGATGTGACCTACACGATTGCACGGCTCGCACGCTGAAAATGGATAATGAATATTTACTAGTGTTCTCGTAAAGCAATTTTAATTAATCTTATTATTCAAAGTGATTATTTATAATTAATTATTTATTACACTGTTTAAGCTTTGTAATAAAATTTTAAAAAATTCTTAATTTTGAAATATTTATACAAGTCCTAGTGTCAATTGCCCATTAAAAATAATTTTTTTTAAATAAATGGAAGAAAAATGGGTAATTTTCATCAGCAGCGACGGTATATAAAAATAAATTACAGGAATTAGCAGTTCAATAAATAATTTTGCTAAATTACGATTATGGTAAATTGTTTACGAAGCCTATATATAGACCACCAGCGGCAATGAAAACTCTTAATACTCACGCTGACATCCATTGTGAGAGAATCCATAGTGATCGTCCAAGCAGACATCACAACGCTGACCGGTAACACCGGGCTTACAGTGGCACTGACCCGTTACGTCATCGCAGGTTGTGTTGTACGAGCCCACCGTATCGCAACCACATGATATACATCCCGTGCCCGTCACTAGGCCCCAGTGATCCGGCTACAAGCGAGCAATTATCAATTATTATTATTATTATTATATTCTATGTACCAGAACAATACCCGAGAATTTTTTATCAGATGATCGAGAAGAAGCTAAAGGAAAATTGGGAAACGGATATGTGTTAATGGGTATATATCAAAAGACATGTGTGTGTGGGTGTGCTTATAATTAACGGACATAGCATTTGATCATTACTTCCCTGGTAGAAATGTCTCTATCGAAAATAGACAGGAAAATAATAAATAGCTAGTAAAAATAGCTAATTTTGTGGGTGGTGATGAAACGGGTTTTCCGGTCATACTCTCTATTTAATGGAGATAAGGTAATCTCAAAATGTTTTGACTAAATTTTCTCTGTATTCTGATCATGTATTTAAAACCAAGTATTAAAAAAAGATATCTAACCAAAACGTAAACACGAATTATTGGTATTGAATTCGTTTCTCGTAAGGTTTCAGGGGATACAAACGAAAACAATGATTTTTCCGTTTGATTCTGTTTCTCTCACTACTCGTCATAATAGCCAAGCCTCTTATCAGCCATTTTCTACCTGCAAAAACTGACCAACTTTTATATCTTTTAAATACTCATAAATAAGCTAATGTAAATTTGTGAAAAAATTTATTCTATTATTCTGTCTATTAAATGGTGTATATGACCGGAAAAATCGTTTTATCGATCGATAGAAATATCCGAGAAAAGTATCTAGTTCTTGGCGATTATTGGCGAAACTAGCTGATTATTAAAATTGTGATAATATCATTGTACAAGACCGCAAAATTTTACGAATGCTAAATTTTGGCATGATATTGTTTTTATATTCGTAAATTTTAAAATCAATACAAAATTTCCTTTTCATAAATCTTTAAAAAGAAATGTAAACAAGATTTAATAATATCCACAATATGTACAACAAATATATTCTTTAAACAAAATTAAAAACGTATGTTACGCGATGTTAATGGTTAATTAATAGTTATATTAAAAATCATATTTTTGGGAAATTTAGAGTGCAAGAAAAGGAAAAAAATTTGTTTGTTACATACCAAGCACCTATCGCACTGCCTTCCAATGATATTCGGTTTACATTGACACTGACCAGTGACCATATCACAGACAGGAGCTGTTGCACCCAAATGGTTGCAAGCACAAACTGTATCAAAAAGGAAAAAAAATATAAGTATCGATCATTGTTTAATAATGTAATGTAAAACTCAATTATACATTTGTAATCACCAAGATATCATGATTTATCATAAACAAATATATTCCCTAGTGAAAAAAATTAAAACTGATAACAGTTGATATCTGTAGCTATCAGAAGAGAACCAAAGAAAAAGGAAGGAAACAGAAATTAACTGCAGAACAATGTCGGAATTGAGACAAAGACAACAGTAATCTTCAGTTTTTATCAGTTTTCTTCAGTTATATGCAGTTATATGTAATTCTAAACAGTTTTCTTTAGTTATCCACAGTTATGTTCTCTTTTCTGAAAAGCAAGCGACTTTAACAAATGAAGAAATCAGTAAGAAACTAAAAATAACAGCTTTATTCTAAATAAAACTGAAGACAATAGTTATATATGGAAGAAAACTGTTTATAAATGATGAAAAAAATAGATAATTTTGCTATATACAATTTAATTCGATAATTGAATATAACAGTTAATAACTGAAGAAAACTGATATTAACTATTAATAAACGAACAAAACAGTTTAAAACTATTAAAGAGTGGAGAAAATTTTAAAGAAAAGTGAAGAAAAATGGAAGTTTTTAATTTCTTTCCGATTGAAATTTCAACATAACAGTTAATAACTGAAAATAACTAAAGAAAACTGCAGATAATTGTTGTCTTTGTCTCAATTCCGACCTTTTTCTGCAGTTATCAACAGTAAATAATTGTTTTCTTCAGTTTTATTCAATTGTCGTCACTATTTTTTTTCGCTATGGCTATATAGCATTGTTATATATATTAGGTGAATCAGAAAAGAAAAACGAAGTTTTTTTGCAAAGTAATTCGTAAACTACACCAAAAGCACTAATAATAAATGCAGTTAATTAGGATCAATAGTTATGGAATCTATTCTTTGGGCTACCTAAGAGTAAGCTAGTTCAAAAGAATTTATTTACATATAACTGTATAAGCCTTATAATCTGGCATTATTTATTTCCTCTTATGCTCATGCTCTTAGAATTCCATTCACTACGCGACCCTCAGACTACTCATTAAAAACTTTTCATACCACCAATTCCCTGAAGTCATTTTACAGTAGTCCATACATGTCGTCTGTTTCCTCTCCCACCCCATCTGACCGCACATCGGCATCGGGTCTCTGTAATTTCGTCATTTTTAAAACGGAACGTCACGGTGCACTCGCGCACTGTTACCGAACGCAGCATTACGCGGTAAGTGATGCCTGACCAGTTTGCCGATTTATTGAACGATAAATTGGCCGGCTCCGCGCCGTCCTTCACCTCGCTGCTGCTGCTACGCTGGGAAAAAATGTTCACGTGCGTTCGTCTTAATTTGTAGCTTTATTTGTTTACCGGGAAATTCGCACATGCGATTCGCGAGTTTTTACTGGTTTTGTATACAGTAAAAAAGGAGAGGCTGTATTTCGGGGCGAGTGCAGTTGTATTCGTCTCTTTGCGTCGGACGGAAATAAAAGCGAGTATTCGAGCTGCAGATGAGAAAGTGTTTTGAGAGAGTTAAGCACCCGGTTACGGCGATTTCATTAGCTTCAGAGCTCGAGTTGCAAAGTTGTCGGCTGTAAAGCTGTAAATTGATATAAGGCCTTTTTTACATCTCCACAAATTGGATTGTAAAATTGTATTACGGTCAATGTTTATAAACATGTTTATTTCATTTGGTGCGTCTTACAAGTGTTTCGCAGACTTCTTATTACTTTATTTCCAAGCGTCAACGATCCTTTTTGAAAGCTTAAAATACTTGCATTTTTTTACTTTATAAATACAGAATTTTTCAAGGAATTGCATTCGTAGAATATTTACCGAAAGCTATTTGTATTTATTTCAAAGTCAATTAATATATAAAAAGCCCTTTGATCACGCGCAATACATACACGTTACTTGCGCATCTTAAAAACATCAACTTCTCTTTCAACATTGCACTTACAATTTCAAGCCGCGTAAGCGAGCAAAAATTAATCATATGCCTGCGGATAAGATCTCTCGTGCCGACTCGAAGCAGAATCCGAAAAATTCCCATCTACCATGATGGCAGTCGTCGTCGTATCCCGTAAAATTTCGTTCCCACCTCGGGAGACGCGAGTGAGATAAAACGCGCTCTTTCTCTCTCGCTCTCTCGCTCTCTCGCTCTCGGTACACAGTCACGCAGCGATGATAAGTCCCTTGAAATTTCGTGCGCACAGGGAACGAGGCCGGGAGAGATTGGGCCGTGCAAACACGAAATTACACATTCACATATGTGCGTGCGCACGCGCGCGTAGCTCGTAAAAGATAAACTTCTCCACCCTGTCCCTCTCTTGACTTGAGAGATTTTTCTCATTCACGCGCACAACGCCGCGTTTCTTCGTAGTGCGTATATATATATACAAGTAAGCTTATTCTTCTTCCACTTCACTTTATCGCTTCTATGAGTGTTTAACAGAGAGGAGAGAGTTCGCGTATTTTTCGCGCAAGCTATTTAGAGACGCTCTTTTCGCGACCTAGATATGGCGCTGTGAAAATGTCCATACTCTGCGTTTCATCATAGAGACGACACTTGCAGCTCTATTTTCAAGCGATCGGCGATAGCTGCCGCAGCATTTGTGACGCGGATAACTACGCGCACGTGTGTGCGAGAGACACGATCGTACGGGCAACTTCTCGCCTTTGCTATTGCGTAAATGTCTAGCGCAGATCGCGTATACACAATGCTATATCGTTTCTTTTGCGATAAATCAATGCCTACATGAAGTGCATACAAGTTAATATTAAGTTTCAATATTTATCTTATTTGGAGAAAATTGAATTTCGTTATTGTACTTTTTTGTTTATTGTGTCTTGTACTTTATATTTAATAAATAAATTTTTGTAAATAGTTGTCTATGAAAAAAACTTATTTTTATAAATAACTTTCATGTAATATTATTTTTACTGTTTAAATATGGAATGAAAGTAAATATAAACATACGTAAAACGGTTTCTTCTTTTATGCTTTGTTCATTTTTAATCCACTATGAATAAACACTTAAAAACCCAAGTTTACTCTACCAAAATTTGTAATATGAAAGAATAATTATTATTTCTACGGATCAAAGATGTGAAAATAAACTATCCTGTTCATACGAAAGATTCATTTTAATCAAGAATTACGAGACCTATGACTACAATCAAACGCGCATTCAAATTGGAAACGAATAAATACACAAGAACTGTACGCTCTCAAAGCTTTGACAAGAACCAAAAGCTCACAACCTATTTTTCTAAAGAAAAAATTTGCTGCGATCTATTAAAAAAGCGTAGCATCGTAACACGCGGAAAAGCCGTTGAACGCGCTTGCGCGTCGAAATAAGCATACGCAAAACTGGTTTGTTTTAAGAGGTCGTATATAAGTTATTGCCTCAAAAATTGTAGTCCGCCAGCGCGGTCAGTATGCGCACCGGAGGAGGCCGGTAAATTTTCTTATTTTTACGCGTGCACCCGCCGTAAAGATGCGGCTCTGCTAAGTAAATACACGTAATTATTCACGTGCGCGATGTACGGTGCGGCGGAAAAAAAGTTTTGTAAAGGATGGACTTTAATAATGCATCGCGCGTTTTTTGTGTCGCTTCATTTTAGTTTTTCGTCGCGTTAAGAATGGGGGGGGGGTTCATGTACTTCGATACTCGTTGATGGACGCATTATTTTAATTTATGTGATATACGCGTGAATCCGTTATAAGGTTACCACTTGGTGTAAAGCGTTGAAAAGATTGACGTTGGGGCTTTAAAGAAATGATTAAAAACTTGTATTTAAAGAGAAAAAAAGGAAACTCGTTTTCATTAAATAAAAATTAATATTAATTTTCAAAAATGTAGTGGAAGTAATTTATTTTTCTTACATTTACGACAGAATATTGGAAAATTAGCTCAACTCAAAAATATATACAACATGAATTGAATGTAATTTTGTTTGCAAAATTTACGTAAATGTGATTAGATCTTTTATCATATTGTGTGATTAATATGAAATATTACAAAATATTCTGATACTCTGTAATTTGATTATCATCGTGTGTGTGTGTGTATGTGTGTGTGTGTGTGTGTGTGTGTGTGTGTATGGCCAATTCTCTTATTATGCTTGATAAACGAAGATCCCATAAAATTGAAGATAACGTTATACATTAAATTTAAAATATCGAATTATGCATGCAGCAGCAGTATCATTCGCAAACAACTCAGTCGAAAATTAAGATCTCAATGCCCAGCATACAAATTTTCGCAGTAAATTACACACCCCTTGTTGTTAATCGCCGAAAGATCACGCATAGGCCTATTTTTGTCAAATTACTTTCGCCCCGCGGATATTACGCAATTATGGTGCTCTCTCATCAGATGCCTCTCAATATTTCTTGGTTCTTGACCATAAGTTTGTCATTTGATGATTGCACGAAATTTGCACAAATCGACAAAATCTCATGTGTAGATCAATGATTTTATATTGCATATTTCATTTTTCCATAAAAAAAATCTTGATCTTAAGAGTTGTATTAGATGATTTATTTTTGTTAATGATGAATATGAATTGTTTTAAACACAAAAAAATTCGATACTTTTAAAATATACTATATTCGCAGTCAAATAAACCAAAAAAACGATGTTCACGCAGGCTTATTACTTAAGAATTCTAAGTAATTCTAACTCTTTTTTTCAGAAGACGTTTTTTGATAGCAAAAAACAGAATTTCTTGAAAAAATAATGTTGAAACCAGTTCAAATTTATTTCGATTCAAAATATGCTGTTCTCAAAAAACTTCTGTACTAAGTTTCTTACTAAAGAACGCATATCCACTAACAGAACCATTATTATGCAGAACATAATAATGACTGTAGCTACTGAAAAGAATAGAGAAACTGACACACACTTACATGCGCGCGCATACAAATTCTACGGCAGCGATTTTCCTTTCAAGTTCTCGTAAGTAAGTACCGTAAACTTACACTATAAGGCAGCTCGTGCGTCTCTACGCGCGCGCAATCGGGAAATTTATTGGCACTTTGTCGGCTCGGGTGCCCTTGTCAATGGCGGAAACGAGAGTTCGCGAACCAGCAACATATAATAGGTAAAGCAGTTCGAAATGCGAATTCGACACGGCGAAATTTTCAACCTTTTGACGTCTTTTTTACTCCATTTTTGTAAAAGAAAAATTTTCAATAATAAATTGATGTTTTACAATAGTCAAATGTTTTACAATGTATTGATTTATAGAGCTATCATCACTAACCAAATTCCATCGTTGATTCAATTAGAATTTTAAATTCAGAGCTAGAATGAAGATTGACAGATGATTTAAAGGTGATATAATATTATTTCGTTCTACCATCTTTAATAAAGTTATATTCATTGCAATTAGTTGAAGTATCAATTTAAGAAAATTTTATATCGGTAAAGTACATGATCTTCTTATATGAGTAAGCTTAAAAGTAAAATACTAAACTTAAAAATAAAAGAATCTCTAACGAGAAAATTTTTAAAGGAAAGAGGCCTAAGTAACCTACTATACAACTATAGAACATCTTTATCTGTGCTAGTTAAAAATATAAATTTGATATACAATCAGTGCATAATCTCAGCCAATGTTACATCGCTATTACTGTACTTGCCCGTTGATTTTAATTGGAGAATATCACGTACATACGACAATCTTAATGTCGAGTTTTTAAAGGAGCAAGCGTCTTTACTAATCTAAGACTGTATACGAAGATGTGAGCGCGCAATTTTTCATCTTACGACGAGCCGTGCACTAATTGCTAGACTCCTTTAATTAAAGCCAATCGCAGGAAGGCGCATGATATTTATGAATATAAATCCGCGAGTTCGTTCAAAGTAAATTTGTACTCAATATTTGAAAGAATCTCTTGCCTATAGGCATGGTAAATCGTACGTGTCGGATTAGCAAGTGCCAGAGTATTTTTAGTTTGAAGAGGATATATTTCGTTTCTTGCATATAACTGTTCACAGCGGAATGGTGGTGTTGCGTAGGAAATGCAGAGTGTGAGAAACTGGAGAACTTGGGTGGAATACGGAATTTGCGCAGCTCTCTTATATTTTCAAATCCCGTGTGAAATTAATGAAGTTTTACATTTTTACTCCAGTTTTCTGAGAATTGTAAATTATATTGCAATATAAAACATTTAAGTTCTTTGCGTATATCATAATACCAATAATTCTAAAATTCTTAAAAATTTTAAAACACTCCCATTTCCACATCAAAACCAACATGTTGTATAAATTTGTCAACCTGTATTTAACTATTCCTATACGCACAGAGTAAACAAGAGGAAAAAAAGTAAACACCAACTTCACTTTCTACGAATAAATAAATGATTAGCCTGTTCGAAAAAGTCGCTTGCTAAAAGGTTTCTTCATACACGTGCATAGCCAACATCAGCGGGGGGTTCACCGCATGGCTCTTGAGCCATGAAATTGGGTTTATACACGCGCCTCACGAGAGGACCCCACATAGCCGTTGATGCAACGCTGTTTATATTCCCGGTGACGCGAGTTTTTACTCACCGTGCGCGACGACGACGGTCCTTTTGTGCGCGGAGCGAGTGCGAGCTTCTTGCGTTACGCGAGAGCTATAACGGCCGCCACGAGAACGCAACCTCGACATCAATTATCCTCTCTCACAGCCACTGGCCGGTAAAAAGTTACAGTCTCACTGTTATCGCGCACCGATCGTCGCGCGAGTCATTGATGTCTTTATTATGCTTACACCGTTTAAGCTCGTCATCTCTGCATGTGCTTTTTCAGTGCTGCGGGCGTAATGTAAAATATCGTGTTGGAAATTAATTTCCATACAAGGTAGACAAATTTTCTAATCGATTTACTATATAGAATTCTTATTAGGGTGTGACTGAAATACCGTCAATTATACTCTCGTTGGATAGCTTTTATCTGACGAAGAAATTCATAAGGTAAGCTAGCACATAAATCAAATTTTTAATTAGAGACTAAACCTTCTATTGAAGCGTAAAAATTAATCATAGTATAAAGAGCTTTAAAAACAGAGCGCGTATTTAGTTCACATATCTTGTGTCTACGCGGTAATTTATGAAATCTAATATCATTATCTAGAACATAAGAACGCAAATTTGAAAAAAAAGAGGTCGACCTTCATGTGACTACTGGACTTTATAAACTGATACTGGCATTATAAATTTTCAGTTGCGCCAAATAGAATGCTATCGACTCTTAATAGATTTTTGCTTTATTATCAATTGAGTAATAGTTTTCATAATTCGCACCAATTCATATCGTTAGATTGAAGAAAATAATCCCTTTCTAACGAGTCGTCTCAAACCACCGTCATTCAATCCCCTTGAGCAATATCTATTACAACTAACGTATATGTATAAGAGATACTGTGCTTTATCGATTAACAGAGGTCACAGTAATTAAGCGTACGATCTAATATGATGTTCGTAGCTGGCTTATATAATTTCATCTTAATGTTTTTCAGATAATTAGGGTTTATCTTTCGAGAAAAATACATCTTAATTATTCAAGATGTAAATATTCAAATCCTACCTGTTTACACATAAAACAGTAATTTGTTTCATCAAGCGTAAATCTTTCCTTACCTTACGGCGCTCCATCTACAGCCGCGTCTAATAGGAAAATTCTCCGAAACTCTTTATTAAG
>JAYJLV010000011.1:25693869-25712367 GCA_036873485.1 Torymus texanus | reverse complement strand
TGGAAAATGTGAACTACTTTTTTTATAAAGGCTTTAGAAAAAAAGCTAAAAAATAAAATTGCAAAAAAACATTGAAAATTTAATAAAAAAAACATTAAAAAATTAGATTTTTAATTAAATAACAATTTTAAAATATTTTTTCAGTAAAAGTAGCTCACATTTTCTATAACTGCTATAACTACAAAGGTACTCCTAAATAATCAGATGCCTGCCTTACTTTGTTAAAAAAATTTCCTGCGGCAATGACATGCCAGCTTCTAATTCAGAAGGATTTTTTAAATCTAATGGCCAGAATCTCAAATACCTGCATAATATAGTTTTAAATTATAGATAATAATACAACTTAATGATAAAAAAAATTTGGACCCTTAAAAATATATGTGGGCTTTGTTATTAAAGAATTTATTCACTACCTTTTTTCAGATTCAACTATGGCTTGTGCCCTTAACAAACAGTGAGCGTTTATATATAGACTATTTTTTTCATGTTAGATTTCTAGAAAAAAAAGTTATATGCGTCAAAGAAAGTGTCACAAGACTGTTTGTGAATGATGACCTACAATTAGTTTTTTTTTCTATTTTCTCGAAGCGAGAATTTCCAGTAGAATTACTCAAGTGCCTTATATACATGACTGGAAATTTGGTCATCAAACTTTGTAGACATTTAATTTTCTCATGAAAACGAAGTACATCATTATTTTTTTATAAATAGAATAAACGTACGGCAATATTAACCATACAAAGACTTCCCTTAGGATCGATAAACTAATTACAATTATCTAGCGATCCTCAAACATGTCTAGCAAGGTGACAGGGGAACACATACCACCTTTTCCGTACACGCTTTCACTCCTCCCTCATACATTATACATAGTAGATAGTGTACGTCAGAGCCGATCCTTAAACCGCCGCGTTATAAGTATTAGAAAATCTCTTTGTCCATCTATATCTCTTCCTCTCTCTCTCTCTCTTACTTGCGTACAAGTACCAAAAAATATATCGAAGAACACCTGCTCGCCTGTGTATAAGTGTACAGCGCATCGCGGTTAATCTTATCTCTGGTAACGTCGCTTTTTATCAGCGACGACACACATTTTCACGCGGCCGCGCCAAAAGGTAGATGACGAGTTCGGCTAGCGCAGTGTCGGATAAATCTCGCGGCAGGTGGTGTGCGGTGCGCGCACGCGACAACGCGAATCTCAGCAGTGGTGCATTAGTATAATAACTATATCTATATAGCGCTATTATAATTCGTCGGTATAGGGAGCGATTGGAATCATCTTTTTCTCGTGAGTATCTGTAAACACTTATACATTTCTGGTTCTCCACTTATATTATTAGTGTTTCTGCAACAAAGTTGTCGCAGCACTACTCTGATCTACTTTGTGCTTTAGTCGCATAGTTCTGACTCATTGGAGATTCCTATATAAATTGCGGTATAGTCATCACTGTCCAGAAGTAATTATGATGCTATATATAGCTCTGTTTAATGAAAAATTCAAAGGTCTCGTCGATTGCACACATTCCATTTTCGTGTATTATATATATACCCTTATCTCGGTAAATCGACGTACAAATCATCGATTCAGCACCGCCTATTTCCAAATGCGTGTTCCGAGCAAACGTCAGATCGCGGTCTTTCACGTATATAACTATGTAAACAGAAGCGCGCTTGCATTAGGCTATATAGAGATAACGCGGAAGGCAAAGAATGAAGAAATGTCGCGATGGTCGATAATAAGACGCGCGGGTGTAGTTATAGTAGCGTTCCGTTCATCAACAAAAAGGGCCTCCAATCTAAAAACACAAAAGAACCGCGCGCTATAGGAGGTTCTCATGTAGTCTGTCGTGACGCTTCAAGTTTGCGCTCGCGTCATGGCATATGCGCGCGTTGTATTTTTAGCGACGCGCACTTGTGGAGATTATAGGATTTTTGTTTTCGTTGACGGATTGTCGCGTCTCTATTTCGCGCGGACTGATGCAATCGACAACACATCCCATCATGATGAGGCGGAGCAGAATGCAGAATTGTATATATGTAACAGACGGACGCTCAAAAACTGGAACTTATATATACTGCAGCCGCACTTTCCGACTGATGTGTTCGCGGGCAAATATTTGACCAAGTAGTCGTGCATATACGACTGATGTGTGTGCTGTTCGACGCGCGCGCGTGGAGTCTTTACGATAAATGTATTCATTCGCGAGAGACGCGTGGAGACGCGACTAGTAGAAGGTTTTCGTCGTCTCGGTGATGATTAACGGTAGTGTCGTGTCTAAGCTTTTATTCGTTTTAAGGAAAAAATGTGCGATGTAGTGTATTTCCATGCGAACAGTTTTCAAGACTTTTATTAGTGAAATTTTTGTTTTAATATAGCGAAGGGGATTTTTGATATTCTAGCATTAATGTGTTTCACCAAGAAACGAAGGCGAAAAGTGTCTTGGAATTTCTTTAGTATTCGCAGTAGTAACTGTAGTAACGTTCAATAAAGGCAGGTATTTTTACTTGAAATTATTAGAGCACTAGCAATTAATAAAATAATAATTTAGTTATCGTTTACATTATTGCATATGACTGTATGATGGTTAATTTTAGGTATAATCACTTTACTAAGCTATTGAATAGTTATTAATTTGATAGACAATGAATCGATTCTATATATCGAACTGCTTATCAACGATTGAACAGCTGGGATAGATGATATTATTTTATGTTACTATATTGAGATAATGCACTTCTCATAAGTAAAACTAATGTCTTTTTATTGTAAATTGCTACAATTTTAAACTATAAAAATAAAATAACATATAGTTTAGTAATTAATAAGTAATGAATAGCTAATCAAATAAAAATTTATTTTTGGAAAAGAATTAGCACTGGTTTTTGGATGTATTATAAAATTTAAACAAAAGATATTGAAAATAACATCTGTGTAATAAAAGGTTCAAAATGTTTGACGTGGTTCACAAGTCAGAGGTGTGAAAAAGTAGGTGACGTTTCAAATTAGTACGTATAGATAAACACGCTGGAATTTCACGTTGGAATATTTTTACGAAACTTGAAAAAGATATATAAAATGCGCGTGCTGCGTCAATTCATCACAACAAATTTTCAGATAAATGTAATATGAGTTACGGTACTTGTTAATTCAACGATTAAATTATTAAACAATGAAAGTATTGATGAATAGATCAATTTGTTAAATTAAGTTATAAATTTTTATTTATTTGAAAAGCAGCAGTAGTCTACTAGAATATTTATTTAGTACTGTTCATTATTTATCAGTTAAATTGAACTAAAATTATATTATCATACTAAGGGTTGGGTATATAATCAGATTAACATATCTAATCTTTGTTATCACTCTGGTGTGAAATCGTCAAGTAACCATTCAAAACAGATACACACAACTCTGACATAAACAAAGAAATAATTGATTTAATATAACCTTATAACAAACACGCATAGAATATAGTTTCAAAACATATGTCTGGCTAGTCTTAACTTTTTCTACTTCTTGCGATCAAAATTAATTTCTTTGACTTTTTTACCTTGTTAACGATATATTATTATTCTGTATTAAATAAACTCCAAAACAAAATTTATCAAATTAGTAGTCGTGAAAATGCGAAACTTAAAAAAATGGGTGTAAAAAAATAAGTAGAAAAGTTACGATATCAATCATGCGGATTGGAAAAAAAATATATCCTAATTCTTTTTTTTTACATATAAAGAAACTTTTATAACTTGTTCAAATCAATATTAATTTTACACGTTCCCTATATAATATCACTGTCTAACATCGCCAGGCATGCCCATAAAATTCGTATATACATATACCAATAAAACTAAAACCACTAGACGAGAAATTTGAATTTATTTTCATGAAGATTCACCGACGATGTAGTTAGGCGGTACGAAAAGGTTAAAGGAACAGCGTACCGGAAGGCTGTCGGTACTAAAGTTGGCCAAATATTATCTCTGGTATACGTAGAAAAATACCGGCGTTCGCGTCTGCTTCGACATTGATTGCAGTAGCATCAATCCGCGAGTACGACAGCCGCTTACATATAATACTAACCCCATCTTTTTCCGAAAGTATAACGTCGATCAAACATAAGTCGTGATGCGTGCGTCAGTCGTAGCCAGCAGGACGCGCGACAAAAATATTTACCTTGCACTCGCGAAATCGCAAAAGTCCGCGTGCGCAAGTCGTCGACACGCGTCTCTGCTAATGCTCAAGCGGTCGCTCGTCAATTTCAAACAAAGCCTATTTATAAGTCGCGCACGCCTGCGAGTTCTTTCGCGTGTGCTAAGGAAGAGAGGCTCTTACGTATAATATACTCGCGACCTTGACAATTAACATTTTGCAGGTTTATGCTGTTCGCCATACACTTTTCTGGTTCATCCGCTCGTGTACCGGTGTCAGGAATTACCGGCCCGTGCAGTGATTTGGAGAGTAGAAAAGTGCCTGTCAAAATGCACATAATCATATATAGCTATAACGTTATGCATTTCATAGCGACTAAATCATGCTTTAATGTACGCGTATTTTACCTCTAAATAACCAGTATAATGAATTAATTAAATAATCAGAATTGTTCAACAGCTACTGCAGTCGTTCCAACTACAATCTCAGGACACGGGATGTAAATAAGCAAAATACCGCAGCAAGCCTTCAATCTCGTCCCTAGCAAAAATGCCGGACATGATAGATACAATAAAGGCGGAACGGTCGCTAGGTATTCTGTACGCGTTGGCGGCCGGTACGTCTGTGATCTCAACGGCAGCGCTCGTCGTCGCTTGGCAGCACTGGGCCTGGACCCTCGACGTCTGCATCAATGTCAATTGTGGCTGCATCCTTTATGGCGTGCACACCTTTAGCACCTTCATGGGTGGTGACGTCAAGCTTTGTCACTTTGGCTCGTACGGTCTTGTCCCGGCGATCATCCTTGGTCTCTGTCTGGCCATCTTCCATGGTTACCGAGGTTGCATACCACGCAGTCTTAGTGATCCACGTGCCTTAGCTGCGTCAAGGACTTACCGTAGCAAGTTCGTGAAATTTTAGTTGACGAATCAATCATTGCTTACATTGTGCTGAAATCCTTTGGGAGAGGAATTCTGATATAAAGCTTCTGTAAGGCTATCCGTACAAATGGATACCATCCACAATAACGCTTATTTTTTTTTTTTTGGATGAAAAACTTGATTTCTGTTTTGTTTGTGTTACAAGTTTGTTATTCTGACAAAAATCACCAAGAAACAGACGGATTCTTTCTAACTGTGCATTAGAATATTTATTCAAAGCCATGTGTGGCCAAACATGGATCTCTATTTCTTTTCGGTTAATGAATATAATTACTTTTACGCGTTTTAAATAAGAATCTTAGAAAAAGCGCGTTATCTAGCTCTCAGCAAAGGTGTAAAGAATATTCTGCTAAATTTTTGAATGGTTTGATCTGTCAGATTTTTTTCAGAATTAACGTTCTGGAAATCAGTATAATTAATCAAAATAAAACTAAAAAATTTTAAAAGAGTCTCTGGGAAAATCTAATGTATTAACTCATTAAAAAATAAATAGGATATTCTTTATACCATTTCGGAGGGCTTGACAAAATCCTAAATTTCACAGTTTTTAATAAAAAGAAATACGTCAAATTCTCTAAAATGAAAAATACTCTACCCTAAGTTTTTATAATATCTTACCATTGTATAACTAGGGGGGCCACACCCCCCGCTGTCTATGTAAAAAAAATTCGTTTTCGCATTTTAAATCCCCGCGCAATCTCCTAGTATAATTAAAAATATTTTCATTTCCATACTTTTAAATACTGCAAACCAATGTCAATTTACATTTGTGTTCTTAACGTTGTATGATAGATATATGGTCCCTTCCAAAATGTAGTTTTTTAAATATGTATGAAATTTGAAATGCACTGAGAAACAAAATTGTAAAATTGGCATATCACTCTACTATACAAATTGATAAATTGCTTCGCATAATTATTTATCGCAGTTTTAACGTCAATAAGTAACTTTGGTTTTTGGAATATCTCAACTTAATCAAAGAGAACAGAAATATTTTTAAAATGACACAAAACTTAAATTATATTTAAGGGCGCATGAGAAAAAACTTCTATTGAAGAAAATGAACAGGTAATTGATTATTTTTTGAAGTAACTAAAATCATATTAAAGAGCAATAGATATACGAATTAAAACGTTGCGAAACGCCAAGTAAAAACTTTTCGTACTTTTAAAAACATATTTTATACCGTTTTTAGACAAATATCTACTTTAAACTTGGGATTAAAATGCATTCTCAATTTTATATACTCCGTTCTAACCGAAACCTGTGTATTTCGACGTTACCAGTAATCAAACGATAAACTCTCCATTTTAGTATTAATTTGCAAATATATAAAGACACCACTAATTTGTATATACACGGTGAATTTTTCTACAACTTTAAGGCCAAATTAAAATTTTTTACGCTTAACAATTTTTATTTGAAACAGAAGAATATGATGTTAAAACTTTCGACTTTAAAATTAAATATATTATTTAAATGCCTGAATACTGAAGTTGAAATTTAGACATCAGGTTTAAAAATATCATATAAATAATTAAAATACAGTACCGATGACAAATTTTTCAAACCATTTTTCGCTACCTTAATTATATAAGATTACGTTACGGCACGTATAGTAGTCCACCGTAAGCCCCACTTACGAGTCTTGGTGGTCAACCCCGAGACGGCAAATACATGACTCTGTTTCTGACCTTACACATGCAAACATATAATGCCTATTAAATGAATAAATATATAAGCACTAATTTTTTAATGAGGAAATATATTGCTATTGATTCATGTGCATTATTAGCATATAAATTAATATATTATGGGTCCACAGAATGAAGGAGAATTTTTATTTTACTTTTGAATATGTTCTAATTGATACTTATTATGTGTGCTAATTGATTAGACAGGTTTGTTACACATTCCAGGTATACTATTTTTTTTATTGTTTACATTTTTATAAAAAATTGGTTGAAAAGGTTACTATTAATTAGCGCACCTGTAGAAGTAGGTATACGATATCATATAGTTAGCTAAAAATTTAAAAAAATTGACAATTCTCCTTTTTTCTGAGAACCCACAGTATATTGTGTACTTTTCTTGGATAAGTATTTTAAATAAATTAATAAAATATACAAATTTTTTATTTTATTTTAACCATAGATATGATTCCAGTACTAGTTTGGAAGGTCGAGTTGTCGTGGTTCAACCGAAAGAAAGAGCACCATGTAAGCTATGGATGCCGGCTGCTTTTCTAGCTGTACTAATCTGCTCCCTTTCTCTTGCACATGCCGTTGTCCTGTCTGACGGTTTTTACAAGACTTGTGAGCAGTATCGGAGGACATTGGTTCGATTACTCGGCTCGACAGGTCAAGAGTCTGAAGTAAGTGTGACCGTCTATGGTAAAGGGGATACATTTCAATTAGATGAGTGGATAGCCCGTGGCTATCGAAGGAACATGTACAAGTAATTATAATATAGAAAAAAAATAGCGATTTACGTCTAGAACAAATTCAGTTGCGCTGCATATTAAAAAAATGACGACACGTTTGTTTATTCTCGAAAGAAAATAGATGAAACTTTGTAGAATGATATATTAAGGGATTATGTGTAGGGCAACTGATTTTTTACCAGACATGAATTGCTATTCTTTTTTTATACAAATTATTTTGATATGTTCTGCCAATAAAACAAAGCTAGTGGAAAATAACGTCGGATTATTACTTTACTTTAAATTAAAAGTAAAACGATTGAATTTATACTATGAGGCGTTTCATATCAAGTTTTCTATAGTTCATAAACACTAATGAAATGACGCGTTTTACAACGATTCAAAAAATCATTAGAGTTTTCCGATGATGATAAAAGCTTTTAAAACTTCAGGATTTGAAAAATTTGTAAAATTTGTTTTATGCAACTCAGAGACAAAAATGACCTTTTTGCTATTAACTTATTTTCATCTACCGCTCCAATTGACTATGTATTACTTATATTTACCTTTTATTTTGGCAGGCAATTTTCAACAGACTGTCGTGCGGCGCTGTTTTAGATTTTATGGACTACATTCAACCGGATGCCAATAATTGGCGTCGAGGTGATTCAATAAATACAGGTTTATCTCTCCAGATCGCGATATTCAATTCCTGGTTAAACTTTTTCTCGTGGGTGGTGATTTTTGTCATTAACATTCTCATGGAAAGACAAAGGCTAAAAAGTTTGGATGAAAAAATGTGCTGCTGTTGCTGACTACTTGAATGACTGACGTATACTATAAGAGTTCGTTTATTAAGACGATTATTATTATAAATTTATTGTTAAATGGATATTTAAAATGATTCTAGATTCTTTTAAATTACGTAATTTTTTTCCAAGCTTTACGTTTGTAAAAAATTTTTATTTATTGAAAGTGCATTTATGTAATTTATAGATGATAAGATAAATATGACAAAGTGAATATTTTTTACGGTTACATAATTAAGTTTTTATTGTGTGTGGTTGCCAACCTCATATTAGTACTTAATGAGAATAAATGTATTATGTACAAGATGTAATATCAAAAATATTGCGAAAAACATAAACAAGAAGTACATGATACATATACTCAATTCAAGTATACTCATATTTCAGTTTTGAAAAATACGAAAATTATAAATTGTATTGATATTTCTAAATTAAAAAAACGATAACTAAGAGCAAATAGATGTAAAAAATAATGAAATTTTTATATTATGATACAGTTTATTTCTCAGCGCTTTGTACTTTATACATAGAATATACAATAAGGTCGATTTTATATACACATACATGCCGACAATTTGTATCACCTCTAATCCACCATGAAAAATATCTTTGTAATAATTTTTATTCTTTCACTTTTAAAGCAGCTGCATAAAATAATTTCGCGAAAAATCAACTTTCACGCTCATATGTGTCTATACATTCAACTCTTTTATTATCTTTATTTTTATATCTTGCATGTCTATACACGACAATATTTTACCTTTCTTCTCTTCTCCATAGTCATAAATATATGTATATAAATTTGTTTCTTTATATTATAGCATATATAAAGTGATTGTAATTAATAGTGCGATCGTAATTTCTATCACTTTACAGTACCTCGTGTATAGTTAATATATACATTGATGTAAGTTAGTAACGCTCGAGGTATCGCAATATCATTACGCTATTTTTTATCATACACATACGAGACCTTCAACAAGGAAATAGAGCGTGTATGATAACTCCTTTCAATATACACAGGAATATTTCATTTGCTGCCTTTTATTTATATACACTAGATGATAGAGCCCATTAAAAGCATCTATACAGCGCACGTAGAAAATTCAATAAGCCTTTTTCTTATATCAAATCTGGTAAATGCAACTCTTTTTGCTAAAATGCGTAGACATTAGATTAAAGCTATAAAAAGTTTAAATGATAATTATATGTATATAAAAACCTGAAACACAGTAAGAGGTAAACTAAAGTATAGAAAATTCATAACTTAAATAACTGATTTGCTGAATTCAATATGTAAAAGTATTTCATTGATTTATAGCATTTTATCTTGCTGTAAATTACGCACTCATTTGTTGAAATAAGTAATAAAATGTTAACGTGGGCGCTACGCATTAAACGGATTTTAAAAAATAATACACTCTTGAATGCTGCACTTCATAAACAAGGATAGTTTAACGGAATGCTTTAATCACTAAATAACTCATTCCTTCTTATTGAATTATCCTGTGAATGGAAATACAAAGTAGCGGAGAAATTGATATAATACAAACAAAACTTATTTCAAAAGGATAGTCGTAAATACAGTAAAAATACAAAACAAAATGAATAATTCTATTGATAAATATCTTAACGATAAATAATACATGACATATAGTATTAAGGAATGTCTTAGCCATCCAAAAAACTACACAATTTCAAGCGTAGACTTGAATTTAGAGTATAATTCTTATTGTTCCAGTAAAAATGTTTATAACTTCAATATCGATTTAATATAAAGTTTTAGATGTAAATTTTCAATATCTTTATTTCATTTACAATTGTAAAACAATCTTTGGCAACTTTCTAGTTTTTTCCAAAACTTTATAAAAAATCGAGATTGCATAATTTGATAACAAAAAAATATGCACTCTCCAAAGACGAAAAAAATTCTAGAAAAATTGGTCGTAAGGCCTATGTGGATATAAAATAAATACACAAAACTAAAAAGCTTTTCTTTACAAAGTTTTTTAGAAGATTTTTTTTTTTAAACAGTGGTTCCTTGATTTATCATTACAGGAACTAAAGTTATACTGTTTGTGTAAATAGTATATAGTTTTTAACAATACCACACAGAGGTATGTACATACAATTGACATAATCTATTGTGTACGTTTTTTCACGTACAGAATTCGGTAATATCGTAATTCTGTGGATAAGTGTTAATTCTCTTTAATAAATGTTATATCTCAAACAATACTATATATAAAGAAAAAATAAATTAAGAAAGTTAGAATAATTATACAGAAAAGAAACAAATAAATAAGTTGTAGTAAATGTCAGAAGAATATATCATAGTTTATAAAACTATAATTTAGAAAATAACTATCTCTGGTAGAAAGTGAAACTTCACATTTATCTAACTTAAGTTGAAAATGTTTAGAGATTATATAAAATTATGATATGATAAATATATTATTATAACATACTATTCAAGTATTTTTTACTTTATTTTCATCAAGTTTGAACTTTTCATCATTTTATTATACAAGATGTTTAAGAGATTCTGCGTTAAACAATTTTCTTTACTGAGAAGTTTGATTTAATTTTTTTACAGAGTAAGTTATAATTAAAATATTTCTTTACTTCTGACATTAAATAGCAGTTAATTTGCAAAAATAAATACTTTGAAGAAAATACTATCTAAATTTCTCTGTTGGCATCGTGTTATTTTAACAACAATTTTGAGAATGTATATTAAAATAACACAAATTTGGCACAAGAGTCTAAATAGATTGAATCTTTGTTACCAAGTTTAGTGCACTATGGTTGCAAATAAACTTGAAAAAATATATATTTTCTGACTGGAATACCGAATCCTATACATAAACTTCCCGCTAAATGAAATAGGGTATACAATTAAAGTTGTTATACACATATAATCAAGGAAGGCACCTAATTTCAAAAATTTTATATACGCCTACCATCTATGATCACTTTACATAAATTTATGTAATATATAATATGTTCCGCATTTTTATATAAGATTTACTTACAATATTGTCTCACTTTCACACACTCACAATTGAAGCTTATTAATAAAAATCAAATAAATTACTAAGACTTGAAACAATCTATTATACTTATAAAAAAGAAGCATGTAGTTATTTATATTTTCACTTCAAAGCCATTTCGCTCATAAAAATCTAGAGATAAAGTAAAAAATACGCAAAACACACGCAACCGAAGAAATATATAATGCGAATACATAAACTCATTTACAGTGTAAACAATCGAAAAACAGTCAAACGTCTTATTCGCAATGCATATATAGATTTAATTTAAACGGCACTTTATGTTGTTTCGACAGTTTGCATTATAAAAGAGTACGCATTACTTAAATGCTCATACGATCTACGTACAAGATTTTTTTCGAAGACAGCTGGTCAACAAAGCTCCTATTATGAAAAATTTTAATTTTACAAGTTTAATATACGATCGTGATTATATATAATAGCCTTGTAGGAGAAAAAGCTTAGCACCTGTTTGTACTAATTGGTAGAAAAAACATGTATATTCACAGTAGAATTTTATGATAAATTAATGCTGGCTTATATCTTAACCAATATGTAATTTATTTTAAAATAGAATGAATAATTTAGCTATTGTGGTGCAAAAATATTTACTGTGCACTATCTACGCATTGCAGCATTACAATATATATATTCCAGTGGTTTTATATAACGACGGGAATAAATATTTGTTGGAAAGTGCTATGTACTGGTATTAATCATAACTTCATTTTATAAATTGATGATTTCCTAAATAGCACACAAATTAAGAAAGTACTATCATTTTGAAAAAATAACCTTTAAATAATATTAATAACACAACAAATGAGAAAAAATTAACAAAAAATATTTCTGGCGTAATTAAACATGTGCTCTTGACACAAGCTTTATTGGAAAAGATTGAAAAAAAAAATTACGATTGATTTTTTTCTTATTTTTAGTTTTAAGATTTGTAAAAAGAATAATGTAGTTGAAACGACAAAAGCTTTAGTTTTTAAAAGTAATTTCCAAAAGAAATAAATTTAATCCAAGTAACAGTATCAGTTTTGCATCTTTGCAGAGTCAAGGAGGACATTTTTAATTACAATAAGCAAGGATTGTTAGCGTTAGTGTTTCAGTCTTTTGTGATAAGGCGATTTTTAGACAAGCGGTGTCTTAAGCTATACAACCATTTTTTGTGTCTCTCTACAGATGTCATTTTATTGTCTAAAAATTCTACGTATGTTGATTTTTTATTCTCCCTGATACGAAGTATAAAAATCATTTTCACAAAAGATCTGAAAGTTTCTGTAATTTTTTTTTGTCTTTTTACCTTGCAAGACTCATATGTATTTGAGTATTGAAGAGTATAGAAGAGTCTTAATTTGTTATTTATTTTAAATAAATATACGACTAAGAAAAGTTGGCCGATTAGCTTTATATTATTGTAATATATAAAATGCTGCGAAAATAGATAGCTGCAAAAATAGACGCGCATGCTTACGTTTACCGAGTAAGTATAGTATAATAATTGGACATGGAAGGTTCCTAATTTTTTTTATCTCCCTCTTTTGTTTTTGGTATCGAGCTGCCTAAGTTACACAAACAACCTATATGTTTACTACCATACAAAACTTGTTAAGGAGTGACTAAATGCTTGCTATGGGGAACGGTCAAGTCAATACTTTTGGTATTTTTACTGCTGCAAAAACTCAAGTGTCATTATATTCGCAAATTTGTCTAGTATCGAATTTAATATTTAAGATTGAATGGACATTTTTTTAAATACTGTAACATAAATTTTATGTTTAAATATTGTTTTTTTAAATAAATGTTTGTAATAAATAATGAATGACAATCGATTTTGAATATTAGTTATGTAACTTGTAAACTTACAATGTCTCATTCAGACTTGAAAAAATAAAATAAAAATCAAAAACATAAGTCAATATCATACGTTTCGTATTAGACAAGGAAATTTCTGTTAGCTCTATAAACCGGTATGATTATCTAAATAAATAATCAGTTCATTAAATGAGGTTGTAACGCTTTGTTTAATGCGTCGAGATATTTCTATTAAATGCGACTCGAAAACGAAAATAATATTTACGATATTAATAAATTATCTAAGTATGAATTAAATACTCACTTTGCATAAGTCTCTATTTACAATAAATATTTTTTAAATTTTCATCGTTGACTTTAAGTATCTTAAATTTTTTAAAAGGAATTATACAAAGCGTTGCAATCTCCAGATAGTTCAGATAGCTGCATTTTGACGACACACGCACTTCATCAAGTAAAAGGATTGCTTCTCCTTTTCAAAGAGCCGAATCTTTTCTCGGGCTCTCTGATAACTTCGTACGCGGCTCTTGTACCTGCGTGTCTCATACCATCTTCATTATTTTCATCACTAGGAAAATCCTCGAAACTCATGTTGCTAAAACCAGCAGTAACTACAGCTGACTTCTTGCTACCTTTGGGTGTTTTCTTTGCCGAGCTCTTGCTACTCTTATGAGATGATAAGGATATTTTTGAGGGCAATACATTGATGCTATCACTACGGTTTTCATTGATCAAGTGATACTTGGACTTATCTTGGTGTTTAGAAGTTCGTTCGTGGTGATGGTGCTTTTTGTATTTTGGCGTGTCCTGCACCACGAGAGGCTCCGGTGAGGTGGGCGAGGTGATTCCTAAATCTACTTCCGGAGACAACGTTTCCAGCCGTGATACTGTATTCTGAATGGTTATCAACGCTGCCGGCATGCCGTAATTTGGGTTGCACATGGGTGGTAGCTGACCCGAGTGAGCGGACTGCGCACTGCTCGAGAGGATCGTTCCCAGGGCTTTGTCGACGAAGGTAGGCGACTGCGTCAGTGGTAAGGACGTCGGCCTCTGCTGCTGCAGTTGCTGGCTCCCAGAGCTCGGAGCCAGGGATGTTATCTCGTCGAACGGGATCGATCCGAAGAGGTCCTTTGGTTCCTCGTCCCGCATGATGGTTGGTGGCGGCATGCTCACGCAAGATGCTCCAGAGTTGACAGTGACGAGGCCGAATTTCGAGGCAGAGGCGACGGTTGGCGACATCGCCGGGAAGTAGGAGGTTGGCCCGCTGTAGAGAGCCGGGCGATCCTTCGATGCGAGCGTGGCGGGCGTCGTCTGTGCGCTCAGCTCGGGAGTGGCGTAGCTGGACATGCTGTCAAAGGGGTTGTTGAAGCTAGAGTCGAAGGGCGAGGAGCCAAAAAGGTCCTTCTCTTTGCACTCATCCGTCTGAAAGCTCGCCTTTCCCGGCGGCGTGCTGATGTAGTCTATCTTGTCCACGGGTGGAACCGCAAAGTGGTACATCGGCGGCTGCACCGAAGGCTGCTCACAGCTTTCATCGTCGTCGCCTATGTCGACCAGCGTGCCTGATATGATGGGCGAATTAGCAAGGGAGGCAGGCGCCGCCTTCGGGGCGTTATTCGAGACTGAGGCTGGACTGTCGGCTCTGCTGCCGGAGCGCTTCCTCTCTTCCCTGCTGCCTGCTCCGCTGCTCTTCCGCGAGCTGTTGGGCCGGGGAAAAGGAGCCATCGCAAACACGTCCTCCTCCAGCTTCCAGAGCCCGTTCTTCAAGGCGCGCTGACCTTCCGGCTTCTCCGGCTCGTCGGACGAGCTGTCGTTGTTCAGCATAAGTGGCTTCAGCTTGTACTGGTGCTTAACAAAGGGATCGCCCTGGGTCTGCTCCGGTTTGGACTCCGGGTCCAGCTCATCGTCCAAAAGCAGAGGCTGTTCACCGTACTGGTGGCCCACGATGGGGTCCGCCTCGATTCTCGCTGCCTGCAGTTGGACCTGCTGTTGCAGGTTCTGCTGCTGCTGATGCCGCCTCAGTCGGCGCATGCGCCGGTGCTCGGGCTCCTCGTGCGTCGCCACGGACTCGCACTCGGCGTGGTAGGCCGAGCTGCCACAGGTGCGCACGCTCTCGGAGATGGTCTCGTCGATTTTATCGCGCTCATCGTCGTCGAGCTCATCGTCGTAGTCCCCGTCGTCCCCGTAGTCGTGCTCGCCTTGGCCGTCCTCATCGTTCATGGCTTTAAGATCACTCGCCGAGCCGATCGAGTCGTCCGATTCGTAAGTCTTCACAGCCGATTCCACGCCGTTACTCGCCTCGTGTGGCAGCTGCGGCTGCTGCTGATGCTCGACGGCCTTTTTCCGAGCACGGTTCAGTACGCCTTTTACCCGCCGTCGTTTCTTTTTCACGCGTTCCTCACCGCGCTGGGCCATCTTGTCCTTGTCGCTATCGCTTGACACCTCGTCAGCGTTGAAGGCGAGCTTCTCGTACTTGGAGCGGTCTTCGACAGGTGCGCGCACAAAGGGTGGAGAGACAGGACTTGAAGCCGCAGCGATGAGCGATGCCGCCTCGTCGACGATGACGACACTCGCGTTCTCGGCGTTGCCATTGCCCATGCCGTCCACTGATTGACTCCACTGCAATGTCGATGAATAGACCTTCGGTCGGGTCTGCGTTTGCGGTAGCGGCACCGGCGTCGAGTGATCCGGAGGATTGGAACTGGTAGGCAGTGAACCACCTGCACAGAACAGAAACAAAGCAAATTTTGTTCAATGTTGTTTAAATTCACTTACTGACATAATGTTTGCGTATGATGTATAACGCATTATTCCGTCACAAAACTGCGATTATGCGGAGCATCCGGAGAAAGAGAAAGACAGAGAGGAGAGAGTGAGTGAGTGAGTGAGTGAGTGAGAGAGAGAGAGAGAGAGAGAGAGAGAGAGAGAAAAAAGCTGTAGGTTTTGGATCATTTTCAGAAAATACCTATAAAAACATTAACTGGATGTGTGTGCACGTCAAAAGAAGACATCAACCAAACTCAAAGTTTTTTTAATAAAACTAAACAATGTCATTCTCTCCTGTATAAAAATATTTTTATATGTCCATCAATTGCGCATTCCTAGTTTCTACATGTTCGTTCACAAAAAATAACTAAATATTTAAGTTGTATGTTAGTATTTTCCGATATTTGCAATGAACGTTTTTTAATAAAAGAATAATTTTAAGTTTTATTTTTTAATATTAGGATTACAATTATATCAAACTTAATTGCAATGTGACTTATGCACGACAACAGACTGAGATAACATTATTTCAGCTCATTAGAAGAGGCCACGATCTCTAGATCACGGATTCTAATTAAACTTTGCGATATGTTTATGGTTGTTAAAACATGGACTAGCTACAGTGGTCCCGTTTTAAAAAAATTGAATTATAAACAATTTTATGAGACTTCTTAAAAATATATAATCTCCGCATGAAACTTCAATTTCCCTGATAACATTTTAAATACCAAAATAAAACTATATTAAATAAGCTTTCATTGTCGGTATCGATCAGTATATTTTTAAGTATTTTCATTGTTCAACTTTGAATTTGCACATCTTTGGACTAAATTAAAGTTTTTATACTTTCAAAAAGCGAATTAATCCTTGTTTTTTCCTAAAATTTCATTTTGTAAGAACTTACTTAAAATTTTAGTTGAAATAGAGGATAACTTTAAGAAGTTTAAAAAGTTCAAAGAGCAATCACTTGAAAAATACATAACTCGACGTTTTCAAGACCATGGTTTATTTTATGAACGTAGAACACAAACTAAATCTCTTCCCATACTATTAATCAAAATTCGTTAATCGGGCACCTTCAACGCTACAGACAGGCGAGAAGTCAAATTTCTCAGACTAATAAGAGCAGTACACCATCTTTGCGTAAACTTTGTGATATGATTTTTTCCGTGAAAATATAAAGAAAGTCACAATAATGGATTCTAGCGATTCAAAAAACTGAGTTACGGACGTTTTTAGTCATATTTTAAGAAAATATTCTAAAGAGCCTCTTTTTAAAGCGATAATAGGAAAACGTATTTCTATTTGATTTGTGTCTTACTCAAAAATCGTAACTTCATAATGTGGTGATAGTTTTAAGTTTAGTGCTACATTTTACATATATGAACAATTCTACGGCAAACATCGAACAGCTGGATACCTAAGAATAACAAAATTTATTTTAAGGAAATATCTACCGAATCAGTAATTTGAGTACATGGTAAAAGCGGCGGTAGCTTTTTGGTTGACAATATGATACTTCAAATAATGCTCAATGTGACGTGTTTCAAACATCATCGTCATTATATCAAAGAAAGTCACACATAATTACTTGAGTTCAAAGATGAACATAAAATAGACAAAATACTGTAAAAATGAATAAAATCGGATTTTATCATTTGCCATGTACACTAAAAAAAAAAAAATAAGCTAGAATATCAATCCGATTGTTAATCTGTTTCAAGTCGAAAATCAAGTAGTATTTGGCGTATTCAGTACTGTTCAAGAATCGATAGCAAAAGTCGAATGTCTTTGCAAGTGAATTGAAACAGAGCCCAACGATCGAGTAAAGTTTACTTCATATCTATTAAGGTAGATACTTCAATATGCATGTATTCAATAACTCTCCGTTTTGAACTCGTGTAAATTTTGAAGAAATCAACATTTTGTTCATCAGGTAAACAGCAAGTTAAACCTTGTATTTCCTAGTTTTTTTTTTGTACGAAATGCGTGATTCTTTCTGGAAATGACTTATGTATGAAAAGGGATTTTGAAAAAAACAAAGTTCCCGTTAGGAAATATGTTTTCTCCACACGGCGCGTAAAGTGCGTACTGTACGCCCTGCGGGCGAAAACAGCCTACGCATTTTACGCTCCTCGTGGAGAAAAAAGTATACGCACCACGGGAGGAAGTAAAGAATGCCTCAGGTCGCAAGTTTGTCAATTTCCATGCCATCTGGGACATTCTTTACTTTTCCTCCCTAGGTGCGTAATATACTATTACGACCACCTCACAATGTTCATTCTTTTTATATATTAAGTATTATCTAGAAAACTAGAAAACTCTGGTCTGATAAGTATACCCAACAACAAATTTTTATCAACTTCTTTATATCCAGTTATTTGATGTTCTCTACTGTTCTCTATAGAATTGCTTATATATATCATTGTGTTTGCGTGTCCAAGATTAGAGATGGAAAATATAAAATATGCATCATAGGGAATGATTAAATATTAGATTAGGCAATGAGAGCGAAAAGTAAATGATTCTTGTTGGAGTCGAG
>JAYJLV010000011.1:25663085-25688243 GCA_036873485.1 Torymus texanus | reverse complement strand
AATTTCGCAAATCATTAAAACAAATTTTTTTTTAATATCACTAATTAATTACTAATAGTTAAAAATATAATAATCATATTAAACTTTGGATTAAAAACTGAAAATTGTATGTATAAATTTGATCAAATAACCTTAATATTATATAACAGTATTTATGTCAGAAATGTCAGAAAAAAATCATTTTCAATTTGAATTGCTCCTAAATGACCAATTATTAAACATAAATACACATATAGTTAACAATCTACAGACTAGAAGTTTTTGAATTTAATATTTTGCCAAGAAATGTAGGTTGTATCTTAGGATTCATCACGTTATCGATTGCGTTTAGCTTTAAATAATTTCGTGTAATATTAAGGTACTCTACTTATTATTGAACAAGTAATCAAATGAAAATTAGCGCTACAGGACGACTATAAATTTTCTACTTTATTTTTGACTAAAATTACTTTAACTGGGAAAAATCGGGTTTAACTTTTCTATGTACCTTTGTGCTGGCTGACTTAGGTTTCGCAAAATATTTGTTACAAAATAGCTTTGCCCCTACAAATTAAGATGCCTGCACATCTTAATGATTCTTATCGAATTCAATAATTTATTAAAGACAAAAATTTTTGTCACCTTCTGTATTCTTATTAATTAAAGAATGATAAAAATAATAGTTAAATGAAATTTTTCATGCATTACCTCCAGCAATTGCTGCAGCCTTTGTTCCAATTTTGTTCTTTTTGCCTGCTGAAAATTTAAATAGATTTTATTTCATTCAATTAATATTTTAATTAGTATTATATTGATATTATAATCTTAAAATGTTTATATGATTCAACAGTTGGATGCAAATTAAAAAACTGTTTTCAATTCAATGCAATATGTCTTTCTCAATCTAATGTATTGATTGATTGTATTCATTTAAATACCAATAATTAATTGTATCACATCGAAATTTTATCTATATTAGATATCCGCAATTATGTAATTAAAAAATAGATGGATATATATGTTAACGTTAAAACGTTCTTTCGTGTCTTGGACGTACGATTTTATACACTTGTCAGAGAATAAAATCATAATTTGCATTATTGATATAAATACTACTACTTTTATTCTTTTTCTGTAAGAAACTAATTAAAAATTCTTCAATATTTGAAGGTATTGTAAAAATTTTGTTCAATGTTTATGCAATAACAAATTGATATATACATATTGACTTGTTTGTATAGAATGGTGAAATATTTTTTTTAAGACGTGCATGAAAAGGCCCTTTTCCTATGTAGAAAAGTGAATGGAAAATCGAGTATATTGAGGCCTCCCGCTGAAGCGGGAGGAAAAGTACTTCTTTACCATACCATGGCCGAAAGAACCACTGTTGCTCCCGGCTCCGAAACGCGAATATGGTATTTTCGACACGGGTATGGTGAAAAATAGCATACGCATCACGGGAGGAATATTGGCCAGCCTAATATACTATTGCTCCTGTAATATTTCTTCTGCTACGGCGGAAGGAAGATAATAGTCTCCTGTTATGACGACTCGGTATCTCAATCTCCATCCACTTTTCATGCAAAAAAGGTCCTATTCCTACATTTATTAAAAAAGTACTATGTGTAACAAGGAAGCAATTGACTTTTTCAGACTCGGATGAACCGAGTGAACCAGTCGTACTCAATCATCATCCTCGTTAGAAAAAGTCGACTTTCCTCATAATTTGAAGTTTTTTTATGCAGTTTTGAGACTATGAAATTTACTCGGGCGGTATCAATGTCCCTATGGCACATTATTGACGATTGCAGTGTTTCATTTTTCTCATTCAATTTTGAATTTTGCTGAAATATTTCTTTGGTACGCTGTAGCTTTCGTTAATAATCAATATGTTGTATCACAGACATTGTTTCTTAAAATTTAAACTTGAATGAAAAAAACAAGTTTCTATAATCGAGGATAACGAGAGGAGAGCCTGTGGTTAAAATTGCCTTTGGTGAAAATCGGCCTAATTTATAAGCGCTGGCACGCATGCACGCACAGGCATAACATTGTTGAATTGTACTGATTACTTAGATTACTAATCAATTTATTTTAAAATAATATTAGAATTCTTACTCGGCAAACTGAAAGGAGCTGATTCAAATGGATCTTTTGGACCTTCTGTAAAAGTCATGACTAAACTTTCTCGGCTTTTTACACCACCAATACTACTGTTGCTACCTCTTCTTATCTTGTCAAATTCAGCACCAAAAATGTGATCCTCAGTAAGTTGACTAAATGGTTGAACATCTTCAAAAGGATTCCAAGCAGCTATATCTGTGCTTAACGATCTAGTTTCTGATCCTGATATGCTTGACAGTTCTCCCTAACGTATAAAATATTCAAATAGTATTAATTAATTTTTTGTAATTTACAGAAGACCCTGCGCAGAATTTCTTTAATTTAAGACCAAAAATTGAAAAAAGTTAAAAATTTTATGATTTCAAGAAATTAAGAAAACTTGCGCTTAAGGGCATGTTAGACTAAATTGAGGCTCTGTGCAGTGCAGAAAATAAAAATGAATAAATTACAAAATTAAGAATAAATAAATAATTTCATAAAAAGATAAATTAAATAAAAATAAAACATTTAAATAAGATTAAAATAAACTTGGAACAAAATAGAACAACGTTATAAACAAAATAACATTCCTTATTATATTATTAGCAAATCTTACAATCCTATATAAAAAAGAGATGGACTTGAGATTGTCACCTCTAATGATTGCGATTGGTCGATTTCAAATGGATATGTAAAATTTGATCGGCCCACAATAGGGCGCGCGCATCGACACTTCTAGTATCTTAAAATTTATTTTTACTACAAAAAATAGTTGAATGAGTAAGAGATATGTAATTCTTATTTCAACAAATGTAAAACCCAAGTCTATGTATGTTCATAACTGATCTATAAAGGGTGCGGCGTTGCCCTGCTTGCTCACGCATTACTTTGTTTATTACAGCAGGGCTCTCTCACACCCTTTTAAATACATTTATAAGATATCTTGGATTTAATTAATTACTTATTACAATTACGTATCAAGATGTTCTTATATCTACTGGTTTCTAAGACAAAAACCAGCTGGGGAAAAAAAAATTATTTAAACATTATACAATTGATATCTCATAAATAGAGACTATTTCTGAAAAATGGCCAAAGATATCATCGGTAGACCGATTTAGCTCAGAGATATAGCATTTTCAATATTTTGAGCATTGGTGTAGCTTTTTAAGAAAACAATTCAATGGATTTAGATGAATTAAAGCTTAAATTACTTGTAATATATGTACCTATGGCATGATGCTCTGTAATTAAAAAGATTTTGAATAAGTACCCTGTTGATGCTAAAAACCATAAAAAAGTTATAAATTTATAAAAATTCATAAAATTAAGAAAAAAACAAGCGTTTTTCTTTGTGGCATTGCGGCTAATATATTAGCCACCTAAATGCGTTTTAATATAACATTGTTAAACAACTACCCATGTACATGTTATGCCCGATACTTTCTAAACTCCTACTCAAATAAAATTTAAAAAAAAGCCAAAACTCGTGATATTGGCTCTGATAAACTATAAATTTAAAGCACATTTAGGTGGTTAATATATTAACCACTATGTCACCAAGGGGTAAAAACATACTTAATAAAAAAATTTTCAATTTTAGGATGTCACCCTATACTAGGACATGTATTATAAGTAATTCAGGCTTTATTTCATCGAAACCCATAGAATAATTTTCTCAAAAAGCTACGCCAATGCCCAAAATGTTAAAAATGCTACCAACGTAGACCATTTTATTAGAAATATGCTGTATTTATGAAATAAATATAATATAATGTTTCAACCACATTTTTTGAGCTGATTTTGGCTTTAGAAGTCACTGGGTATACAATTGCCTTAAGCAACTTATGTTTTCATGATGTAATAAAAATAACTTAATCAACTAAAGAAAAGAAACTTAAAAGAAATTGTGCGCTTAACTACTTACAACAACACGTACATGCGATGCACTTGCACCAATTCCAGGTTTGATATCTGTAGGTACTTCGGGAGGCGAAGAATCTTCATTACGTAACTTCACGGATGCTTCGTAAGGGGCTAGGAACTGTGATGTTTCGTTCGCAAAAACTCTGAAAGTTTTGACGGTTCTGTGAAACCGTGCAATGTGAATGAAGATCGTAAAAAAAATTAAAAAAATTTATATGTAAGTATAAGGAATTTTATGATTAATGAAGTTACTCGCAATATATTAGGGCAATTGCAATAATTTTTGCTTTCAGTTTTACCTAACTTTATACATTCATCAACTTTTGCATTGTATGAATTTGGCTTTTACATATTCAACATAATTAAAGTTATGATGTCAAATTTACTATTTAAATTAAATAAAAAACGTTAAAAAAAACAGTTACAATTTCTCGTATTTTTATAATATTAAGAATTTTTTACTAAAAATAAGAACGTAGCTGAATAAAATCTAAAATTTTATTTCGATATCAAAAGTTTCAAATTCATTAAAACAAGTTATCATTTGATTTAATGTATGGATATACTTATAAATACATTTGAAGAAATGATTGATGAGAAACTCACTTATTAAACGCGCTTGTGTCGCTGACGTTTCGTCTGTGCCGTGACGAATTTAACGTTGGGCTTTCCGGAGGTGAGGTGCTTGAACTTATATTTTGACTAAGACTTTCCGTCTTGTTGACGGGCTTTGGCAACACTAGTGGAGCCAAGTTTTGGCTTAAGTTAGTTGACACTTGCGTAGAAACAGTAAACTTCGTCGACGGAGCTGTACCACTCGTAGGTGTGATCAACTTTTGTTGGACCTTCGCGGCGCTTGGTTTCGGAGCTACTGGAGGTGGGATCTTGGCGGGAGCAGGACCAGGGCCAGGAAGAGAACGACCGTCATCTTTGAAAGGATCAGGATAACCTAAAAAATATCGAAAATTTAATAAATAAAATGATTCCAGGTATCTTAAAATAGTTAATTAAATTAATAAAATTGTTTAATGTTAAGTCAAAATTAAATAACGACGTTCTATTATAAGATTGATAACATTTTTTTAGGAATACTAGAAAAATTTAAAAAATCGATTTTTAAGCATAATGTCTAGAAAAATTAATTTTAAGCTAATATCTATCTACTAAATACATTTATCTACTAAAACTAATTTAAAGACACCTTTTTCTGTAGGAAATTTTTTTGCTACGAGCAATATTTGCCAATACAACGGCGAAAAACGACTAAAAAAGGTAAAAAACGTACAATTTTCATCTATAATTTTACACAACTATGTTAAATATAAAATTTATAGATCAAATTAAACTAAAACTTTTCCTCATTGAGGAAACTTTTACTTCTTTTTACAATCAATTCCAGGCGAGTTAAACCCATCAAAACGATTTTTAACGCTGAAATATATTTTTAAAAATTCGATACACGGTTCTAAATTATTTAACCCTTTCAGGGGCGGTGGGAAGTATACTTCCCACCTCAATTTCTTTGTTTTTTTTCGTTATAACTCCGGTTTATTACATGATATCAATATGAAATAACTTTTTTTTATACTCATTAGCAATGTATCTAAACACTTCTATATTATTTTTGCCACAATTATGCACTTTACATTGTTATAAAGAAAAAAACAAAGAAATTGAGGTGGCAAGTATACTTTCTATCGCCCCTGAAAGGATTAAGGAATTTATTTACGATGTCTGCGTGTGGGGCCGTATCATGTTCGGGTCTTCTTTATTTTTGGAATTTAAATTTTATTAATTACTTCCGAACTACATCAGAAAATTAAAAAATACCCGAGTTTTGTTTAAAAATGAATAAAAACGCCAGTTTTATTGCTTATGTATTTGTCGACTCTCAGAACGCATGCGCAGCGTTTATAAAGTTTATCGCTGATATCTCTTTAATTTGATAGTCAACTCATATTTATGATAGCAGTATTGGAATTTCCACTAGAAAATATTTATTTTGAGAAAAAAATTAAAATATATCATATTTAATAACTTAAAGAATAATGATTTTAAAGTAAAAAACAAATAATAATTTCAAAATGAATAATAATAATAATACTTACCAGATGGAGGAAATAATGCTTCCAAATTGTCATCATTTCCTGGTGCTACTGGAGTTCTTGGATCGTGTTGCCTTGAATCAAAGTAATAAAGGTTCTTGTCTGGTACTGTGACAGGTGATTGTTGAGCTAGAGGAGAGTGACTTGACATAGGACTCTGCGATTGACTGAACAATGGCTGTCCTTGAGATTGTCCAAAGGGTGTAGCAGTCTGATTAGGCGAAGGAATGTGTGGTGGCACTTGAGTAAAGGATGACTGCGATGGATGTTGCAGGGTTTGCTGATTATTACCAGGAATTGGCTGCAAAAAAGCTTGGGGAGCATTGATAGGAGTAATTTGTTGATTGACCTGCACGTACGAGACCTGGTTTCCCGCCGGGCTCTGTGGTTGTAGTTGATTTCCTTGACCTGATATCTGACTAACTATTTGACCACTCAAGCTGATAGGCCCAGTACTAACACTTTGACCCTTTGGTCTTTGTCTGGGCGTTACAGAAGTACCTTCAACAGTTGTTACAGTTGTGGTTTTTGGAATTTTAACAGAAGCGGATCGTTTTATGCTTTCTGATTCCATTGGTGGAGTTGGTAAATTTTCTACCACAGGTGTAGAAACTTTCTGTAAATTAATATTTTTAATATTTAAAAATTTTTTTAAATTTTTAACAATATAAATGTTGATAAAATTTCTAATTTAATTATAGATTATTATTATATTTGCTTATCTGTGTGTAAAAATAATATAAATTTTCATAATTTAGATATTTTCAGAGAAAATATAATTGATTTGACTTACATGTAAATTTTGAACTGTGTTTTCTTTTCCTAAAATCTGAAATGCAATTGCTGATACTTGGTAGATATCAGGACGAATATCAGGATCTGGTTCTAGCATGTACCGTATCAAACTGTGTAATGCTTTACTATACCTAAATAAAAATTTTAAATTATTTATTACAAAGATGTATGCAAAGGAAAAATATAAAAACAAACCTTGAACTATCAGGTATGGTAAAATTTCCTGATTGGATGGCAAGAGTGCTTTCTCCAAAAGGCAGCGTAAAAAAACATAATTTGTAGAGTAAACACCCAAGAGCCTGTAAATAAATAAATGTATATTGATACAATGTAATCACAGAATCAAGTTTGACAACTACTTTTACTTTTATTAATAAATACCCAAATATCAGCTTTTGTTGTAATTGGTTTTCCACAATACATATCAACCATTTCAGGAGCTCTGTAACTAAGTGTTGTATATTTTTTAATTTCTTCTTCTACAACAGATGCTCCATGAACACTTGGATTGAGAACTTTTCCTGTTGCAGATCCAAAATCACATAAAACATAGTTTCCTGAATCTGCCAGTAAAATATTTTCTACCTAAAAATATTAATTATTTCTTTAATTATTTAATAATTAACTTTTTTATGGTATTTTGATATGGTCAATAAATTATATATTATATAATATGAAGTTTATACAATATATTGTTTTTTAATTATTTTCATTGTTTTTTTAATTCTTAGTACTACAAACCTTTAAGTCTCTATGAACAATAGGAGTTTGACAATGATGTAATCGAGACACAGCTTCACAAACATCACAAAATATCTGAAGCACTTCTTGTTCTGTAAAACCTGTCTGTAACCTGAAAGTTTATAATAATAAATAACTAAGGCCAAATAAATGTATTTTTAAAAAATTTAATTTATAAATACCTGTTGTTCATCATTTGAAGAACTTGTGATTTACAATAAGGCATCAGTAGAAGGAGTTCATGAACTCCTCCCCCTGTGTGTGTAATACTGCTATCTACATATCCTATAATGTTTTTATGTCCACTCAGGTTGCTCTAAAATAAAATTTTTTAAAATATTTTAATATTTAAAATTTTTTTTATTTAACTATAGATATAAAAATACACTAGATAAAGATAACATTTTGACATTTGATTTAGATTAATATCGGAGGCAAATACAGATCTTTAAATTGAATTTTACATTCTATAAATTCATTTTTGGGTTTTTCAAATTATCTGAGTCATCCGGTGTCTGTATAGTTACTACTTACTGTTTGTATAGGGTCAAGTTAAATATTGCATTACAAACATAATTAGAAACCAATATCAGAAACAAATCGGAAACAAAACCTTAAGGTAAATAAGGTCTAATGTTAATAAGGTATTACTTACTGCAATTTGTATTTCTCTCTTACAAACATTGAGATCATGTTCGTTGTTAACATACATGCGCTTGAGCGCATAGCGAGTACCCGAAGATTTGACTAGGAAGACTATGGCAAATCCTCCTGTAATAAAAAGGTTATTTTTATAATATTTCAAAATACTACATAAATACAGTTTATTAAAATTTTTGAAAATACTTTGTTAAGTAGGAGTTTAAAATTGATCAATCAGTAGTGAATATAAAAACTATTTGTTTGTATATAATATATACTTTATACTGTATATTATAATGAATATATTCAGATAAATTTTGTCATTTAAAAAATGTATACCCTATGTCATTCTATCATAGGGTATCATAGGTAATTATTATCTCTAACGATAAGATTACTGGTTCAATACATTGAAAATTTCATGAATACGACTTTACACTTATCACAGTTTGAGTAGTATTGGTAGCCTGAATATTTTTGATGAATATCAAATTATTTGAAGCCATTGGCGTATTTAGATATAAATACTTTTAAGTAAATTTGGTATACCAATAAAGGGATCACCATCTACCAATTTAGGTAGTAATAGTGTAGGCAGAAGTAAAGAATACTGTAATTGTTGAGAAAATTTCAGTGACATTGGAAAAAGAGTAACAAAAAACAATGCGCAAAGTCAAGTACTGTCTGAGCGGCGATTTTCGAGCAATTGCCGAGCTCTGTGGCAATATCTGAAAAAACCAAGGCACACGGGTGAAAGTGTAGCATAGGCGGGTGTGTTGCGACTTTTCCGTCGATTATTATACGGCCGGACGGGCACGGCGTAGAAAACGAGAGCAAAAAAAAGACGAATAAAGAGGCCATATCATCCCTGGGGGAAAGCCTCAGGTCGGCTATACCATCGTCACCAAGAGGAATAGGAAGCGCGAGCACAAATAGAGCAGACGACCACGAGAGACGGGGACGGATCTATAGACACGCACTAGATATACACCTATCAAGAGAGGAGAGAGAGAGACGGGTAGAAAAGAGGGCGAAAGAGAGAGAGAGAGAGAGGGATAAAGGAGTGGGGCGTAGGGGGGCAGACGTCAGTCACCTTCGGCCAGGACTTCCTCGACGGTGACGGTGAGCCGGCCGACCACGAAAACCTTGCCCAGGTAGCTGTTGGTCTCCTTGCCCCCGGTGTTGTCGATCTTCGAGAAGAGCTTCTTCATGCTGGCGAAGGTTTTTGGGCTCCGCTGCTGGTGACGACGAGGGCGCCTGCGGCAATCCTCCTTCTCCTCCTTCTCCTCGACGCCTCCTCGTTCGTTGTCGGCCTCGTCACACTACGCGGCCCGTCGTCCTCGTCGTCGTCCCTGCGCCGAGCAGCGGCCAAGTGCGGGCTTGACATAAGGCTCGGCTCTCGTTGTCTTTCGCTCACTCGCTCTCGCTCGCTCTCTCGCTCGCGCGCGCACTGCCCGTCTGTCTTTTCTCTCCTTTGGTCTCCTCCTCCGCCTCCTCCTCCTCCTACTTTGCGCACGGCCTCCTACTACACACTGTCCCGCCGAGAGCTGCTGCCGTTCTCGCGCGAGGCTTTTATTATTATTATTGACCGCGAGAGAGACGAGGACGTGTCTCAGTCGCAGCCACCGCCACTGTTATTGTCGTCGCTCGTCGACTCTCGTATAGCTCTGCGCCTTTCCGCACGCTGCTCTGCTGTGGCGATGAGGCGCAGGCCCGATCGGCGCCCGATATCCGCCTTTCCGGAAAATTGCAGAGAGCGAGAGAGGCAGAGGAGGATAGCGTGCGTAAGTCGCGCTCTCCCACCCTCCGATATGTATATATCTATATTTTGCCCACACGTATATTAACGTGCGAGCTAAGCGCGCGCGCGCGCAGGTGCAACTGAGAGAGATGGGAATAGGCGCAAGCAACGTATAACGGAGCTGTAGCAGCGATAACCTTTAAAAACGCCGCAGCGCCGACAATGTGTCGCGGGGGCGGACGTGCGCACTCTTATCCTCTTGTCACTCGTTCGGACCGCGCGCAGTTTATAACGTTTATCTCTCTCTCGCTCGTTGCACGCCTTGCTCGGCCCTCTGGCCTTCCTGGCGCATGATCAGCGGAGTCAGCAGTGGGTTAACTGAACACACCTCCCGTCGACGAAGCGTGCGAGTATCAATACTAGGAATCCGCGCCGACGGCAGCTCTTGTCCTTTGCCTCCTCTATACTTTCTTTTTCGCGGTATCGCTGCACTGTCTTGGTCTGGCGCGCTGTGTGTACAGTCCAGGACAATGCGTATTTTTCGCGCGCGCGCAGGTTTTCGCCGCTCAGCTGCCAGCCGACATTTTTTCTTGTCCCGCGGCCGAGAGAGAGCTGCTGCTGTGCCTGCGCGCTGTTCGTCGTCCGTTTATCGGGGTACTTACTTATCACAGTCACACACGCACGTCGCACACGCAACTTTACTATAAATATAGTATTCTTATAATCCTATATACCTAGTGGCTTATTGTAATCGTCAATTCGCCATATTTAGCCAGTCAGTGTACTGTTTAGCAAGCCAGCAGCGGCTCACAGCCGTAATATACACTTCGTATATATATTTATAAAAGCGCAAATAAGCACTTACTTACCTACTGCTGATCGTCGAATTACAATTGCGCCAAAATTACAGTTTGCCTGTCACTTGGATGTTGGATGATTTGCGATGTTTCATGCTTTTGCGATAATCCCGTTGAACAACTGTTTGTGCTTTACGTGTATTATTTACCTATATGATGTAAATTCAAAGAAATAAAAACAAGCTAACATGCGCAAGTTTTGGATCGATGTTAAACGTATTTAACTTTTTTTAACATCGGTTTTTATATCATTTTTAATTTTAATTGAAGTACAATAATCATTTAAAGTATTAATTCATAAATAATACTGATTTTTTTTTTCTTCCAATCGGTATCGGCCTCAGGTCATGTCCCTAGAAATAAATATAATACTGATGTTATGAATAATAAGAACGATATTTGCTAAGGGAAACATTTGATAAGATCATTTTGTTAAAACATTGATTTGAAAATCCCGCATAAAATTAGGCAACTTATATAAATTTTAGAGATTAAGCGGATAAATAGGTATAAAACGGAATTCCCTAAAATTACTTTATCTTAGACTTGCTTTACATAGCGAGGTCTATAAGTCTATATTTACATCTATATGCTGTATGGCTGTATCATGTTGGTATCATGGCTGTATCGTCAGTATCGTCTGCAACATAACCTCTTTCTTGTTTCTACTCGTTGCGGTGGTGGCGGCATGTCACTGTGATTCCTTTTGTTAAAAAACAAAAATGATTCTCACTATCCTTATTTGAAAAATTTGGAGGAAATTTTGATTTACTCAATCATGTATTGCTATAAAGTGAACGCACGTTTGTTGGCACGTTCTGCACCATTGATTCGAAATCTTCAACAAAACTCTAGTGTACCTGCTACTAGAAAGAATGAGTTAGTCGATACAGATATCAACTATCCGCCAATTTTGGATCTTTCTCGTCCTGCTAGAAAGAGACGTGAACGTGAAGAATGGTATACAAAAATAAAAAAATTAGGCACAGTGGAAGAAAAAATCTTCGAATTAAACATGCCAAAGTATTATGGCTGGAAAGTGTTGAAATTAGAAGAGGGTATTATTCCTTATGATCCCTTACCAAAAGCACAGTTTCTTACAAGAACTCACATAGCAGAAGAGCCAAAACTACCTTCTTTCTATGATAATCTTTTGACTGCAGAAGAAATGGATGCCTCTGTACAACAAATAAAGACTCAAATTGAAGATGCATTAGTTTTTGAGCATTGCTACAAAAAGTAAGAAGGGAAATTACATATTTATATTTTTGTTATACTTTAATGTATTTATTTTTTCAGGCAGGATCATCAATGTTCTAAATCTGAACTTGAAGACTCAATTTTAATGAGTAATTTGACTTCAAAATGTGTGAGTCAACAAATCCATAGAATATTAACATCAAATTTAGCTGTGAATTATTCACACTTAGTAGAAGCTCAAATGGATCTTGAACCTCGTAATGAAGCATTTTGGTGTTTTGGAGGACTTGAAACACCATATGAAACAGTTAGAGCTCGGAAAGGGCATTGGGCAAAAGACTGGATTGATGAACCTATCAATCAGTATATACAGTACTATGGCTACCCAGTTTTACAAGTCAGGCATAATTTACCTTTAAAAGAAATAGTGTCGTTGAAAGATTCAGAAGATGTTAATTTAAAAGTTCCTGTAGAACATCTTGATCCTAGAAAAGTAGGATATATGTTGAATCGCACAAGAGCAACAATTGTACCAGGTTTTTGGCCTGGTGATCACAATGAATTTGGTCTTATATCATATCATAACATGGGACACCTCACAAGAAGACCACAACAATTCAATGATCATTTAGATGCAATAAAAACACAAGCAGTTTTTGGTTCCTTTAGTTGGCTATACAGTCAAGCTTGTTATCAGGGTAAAAAATTGCATTACAACTTGCTTATTGTTCAATTTATGTATATTTTATGTTATTGTAAAACAAAAACTTTATTAATTACAAATATTTTTAATATCATCCTTTACCTTGATAAAAAAACAGTATTTTTATTTTATATTAGTTAGAATGAACTTTCTATTAGAACTATAAATTTTTCTGTGAACTTATATATTTAATAAGATGAAAAAATCATTCAAATTTTGTTAGTATTTATGTAATTTAATGACACAATAAATAATTATTATTATTTTTTTCAGGATTCTCAACTTTTCAAGACCTTACTTATCCTTTTGTTAATCAAATGATTATCACAAATGGTAAGTGGTGGTATTTCTGTGTGTATCAACTTAATACAACAACACTGCATATGGATGCTATTAATGAAAATCCAAGAAGAAACATTTGTTGGATAACTGAACCAATGAAATTGTATGATTCTATTGAAAATGGAACCATTCAAGGATTTAATGATGATGTATTAAAGAATTTAATTAAATTTTATATAAATACTCCTGAAGCTAAAGGTGTAGAAATGCAACCTTATTTAAGTAAAGAAAAAGTTATTGCTGGTATTAAAGAAGATGAAAGAAGAAAATGGCTTGAAGACAGATACAAACATTTGGTATCAAACCGACCAAGGCATAGGTAAATATAATTTTTCTGAATTTGGTTGAATTTTGAATGTAATGCTCAAAAAGATTTCATTAGGCATGACTGCTACTCACTAGGCATAACCACTACTTGGGAGGGTGTTATATTTTCATCAATATGAAAAAAGTAATATTTCTAAAACCAACATTTTATAGTAAAAAAATGCTTTTTAAATTATTAAAAACTCTGTTTGAGTAGTTTTTATGATGTAAAAATGGATGGACATATTTGTGTGATCAAGTTCCATCATTACAAATATCTCAACAAAATTTAAAACAATCGATATTGAATTCACATAAATTTTTTATCATATACAAAACTTGTGATTTTATCTAGAAATAAATCCATTATAAATTCTAAAAATGTAATCACAATTTTAGACAATTATAAGAAATTATTTTTTATGTCTATCTTAGATATACATAGATAGCATAGATGTGATTTTCCATTAAAATGTTATCAACAAATGTGATGCATATAATTAAAGCACTTGTTTTTTACATTTTAACTTTTCCTGTACAATCACATTCTTCAAAGTTATATATAGTCAAAATACTTGAATTTTCCCAAAATACGACAATTCTTGCATGCAATTCACAAAGATATCAATTTGCAATAAAACTTCTGATAAAAAAGTTGTCAATCACATCAAACCAAACCCTTTTTCTATTAATATTTTTTTTTTGAAAATTGATTCTGTTTACCTGGAAAATGATTACAAATGGCTAAATACATTTAAAATAGTCGAGTTGCAGTTATTTACTTATAAGGATTTGATTTTATTTAGTAGTATTAAATAGAAAAGTAGATCTAATCAAATCAAAATTTATTCCTATTGAAGATTTTTGTGTAGTATCACTTTTTATTAAATGATTAGAAATATTTAGATCAAGCTTTCAATTAATTTGTAAAAATCTACAACTATCATATATATTATTTTCAGTTAATTAATTGTTCTATATAATTAATGAATTAAAATGTTTTTATTGGTTGAAATTAATTAGTCTTAAAAAGAATTATTAATATCAGTGAATTCAAAATTACTTAATTTAAAACTATTTTTACACCATTTTAAAAATATATGAATACAAACTATCTTTTGTTAAGCATTTATTTTATATTAGTATTTTTTTAAAACAAATAAAAAACTATTTGTCATGAATTTTTTACTAGCTTCTTTTATAACTAATACTTATAATTTTATTATTCTAGATTGGCTCCAGAAATTTATCATTGGCAGAAGATTTACATGATTAATCACAAAACTCGTCCCATAGATAAAAGGCGTGATCCATGGCAATTTGGTATTAATGTTTATAAACGAAGATATGATGAACATACCCCTGAATATATCCCGAAAGCCCATAGGCCTTATCCTAGGCATAAAAAGAAGTGGGCTACTAACTATTATCCAGAAGTAAGGGAAGACATAAATAGTAGTTCATAATGGTAGTCCAAAATCTGCCAAAGAATGGTAAAGAACATATGTATATAATTTTTTAATGTTAAAGCTGTTGATACCGAATATTGATAATAAATTAATAAATTTATACACTTTGACATTTTATTATTAAAATGTTACTATCTCATTGCCATTTAAATCCTCTATTATATAAAAGATAATCTAGTAAACCAGGAGTATTTATATTGTAATTTGAGAGAAGTAGTAAATTAATTTTTGTACAAATTGAAATATTGTTTCTTTTACTATTAAACTCATGGTATTAACATTTATATAGGGTCAAGGTTGCTGTATCAACCAGAAAGCCTGGAGTTTTAGCCGTAGAGCTGTACCACGGATGCGATTCAGCTATGAGAGAGCTGTGCTGTTTTATTTCATTTTCGACCATTTTTTTCCTATTGATTTTTTTTGTTTTGCAACTTATAAAACTATAAGTCTTTAAGCACATTACAAACACAAAAGAAAATTGTTTGAAAATGTGGTGACGTTTGAATTTTTAGATATTTTCAACGGGAAAAGTGGTACTATGAATTTTCAATTTATCGAATATTTAACATTAAGTATTACTATTTAATAATTAAAGAAAATTTCTGCAAATTTTTAGTATTGTAGATGCTGAAAAATCTTGTTGAGAAAATCAAGTTTGTAAACAGATGGAGGCGGTAGACGGCACAGCAAATGGTGCTTATTAAACGGCGATTACAATATAATAATTCATAATATAATTTTTCTAATGGACAATAATGTCTTGTGATACATGACGTTTTTAAACAACTCGTCTTCGTATTCGAACATCCCAAAAAATTTTTCAATATTTTTATAAGTCGCGGAAGATCTTCAAGATGTAATAAAAATTGTAGTAGAAATAAATGACAGCGATTTAAATAAAACTACGACGTTGAATCGCATCTGCGGTGCGACTCTGATGACTAAACATACTACTTATAGGCTCCTTGGCTGATTTGGCGATTATTTTTCATGAATTTTTCGTAAACAACGGTGTTTCGGATGCTATATGCTGCATGACCTCTGGCTGAAAAAAAATTAATTTTGTTTACAATTGAAATATTAATCGTATAAATCATAAATAGAACCAAAAGGCTTTGTAACCTAGACATCGAAACTGTATTATCCACACCTCCAACTCAATTAATTAGAAGACAATTAAACACGTAGCCGATCACACAAAATAGTCGAAAAATAAAACACGATTATCGATTCTAACACTAACCGTGCCTTATTTGGACGAAGTAACCTCGGTTCGATTGTTTCTGTTATATTTTATAAAATCAGATGAGTATAAATCATTTAGGTGCAGTATCTTATGTACTTTCATAAGTTATCGTGATGAAAACGTTTATATGACAATAATATTTTAATTATTATAAACGATATTTTAATTTTGTTAATCTGGCTAAATTAAGAAAAAAATTACAGTTCTACTGGACGAAGTAAATTTTTTAAATCTGTGTTATTATTTTTAATGAGAGCTCTATTGAACTAGAGGTGCCACGCCTCCCATGCGCAAAAAACTTCGTTTTTACGTGTAAGGCACAACGGTTACTGCCCAGAAGAGCCTTTTATCTTGAAAGTTGCAAGACTGTTACATCTCAAATATTAATATACTAGTTTATAATGTTCTTCAAAAAACCACTATTTATTATTAGAGTATTTGGTTCAAAATTCGTTGGGATCCGCCAAAATTTCGCTGAGATAATTAAGGCGGTCTTATACACCTATAAATTAAAATATAATTATCAAAAATAAATTATTATATACTATAAATATAACTAATTTTTAACAAAATAAGCCAAGGATGAGGTCCTTTGATCCTTTTTATCCTGAAACATAGTCCTTTAAAAAAAAAAAACTTCTGTGTAACTTTTTTTGGAGACCGGTTGATGGATTTTGCTGGGGTGAAGTGCAAATTACTTGTAATACACCCACCTATGGTCCGAAGCTCTGGATTTTGAAAATTTTGTCATTAAGTGTATTTTTTATATAAAAAACCATTTTTTTGTTCTTAATTTTTTCAATTTTTATGGTTTTTTATATAAAAAACACACTTAATGACAAAATTTTAAAAATCCAGAGCTTCGGACCATAGGTGGGTGTATTACAAGTAATTTGCACTTCACCGCATCAAAATCCATCAACCGGTCTCCAAAAAAAAGTTACGCAGAAGTTTTTTTTTTAAAAGGACTATGTTTCAGGATAAAAAGGATCAAAGGACCTCTACCTTGGCTTATTTTGTTAAAAATTAGTTATATTTATAGTATATAATATTTTACTATTGATAATTATATTTTAATTCATTTTTTCAGGCGATTTTGGCCTCAGAGACTATAGGTGTAAGACCGCCTTAAGGAACTTGATTACATCCAGACATACAGAGATACACACATTTCGGAAAACGCTTAAAATGGACTCAATCATTGGATTGAAAACAATTTTTATAAATTAACGTGTTTTTGAGATGTAACAATTTTTGCTCTGGCGAAAATATAAGGCTCTATAGCGGTCGTACTTAAACATTGATACTTTTATAATTTCTAATTTAAGTAAGTCATAGATTTTTATTGTGTGAATTGAGAACTAGATCAATGAGTTGCTTTTCTATATACGCATAATGCTTGGTGAGCTACTTTTATCATCTATATTTTGTAATAAAAACGGGGGAAATATTATATTTATGATTATTCTTCAGCACAGTTAAGCATTTTTTCTCTGAATCATCCGTTACGCAATATCAGCGAAAAGTGTTGAAATTGAAGAGTTCATTTGAAGTGTCGAAAGTTTGTTTATAACAAATATAGTTGTCGAAAATGAAAAATGTATATTCATTTTTTTTAATAAAACTTCGTTCCTTTAGAAAAATGTTTTTATTTCATTAAAGTTATCGTTCGTAAAACTTCTTTTATAGTTAAAATAGTATCTTTAGAAATTTTCGTAATGATTACTGTTGTCAAAATTCGATTCTAATGATTTATGGTTCTATACAACACATATTTCATTCTCGATAACTAATTCAATCTCACAACTTTTCGCTGACATTGCATAATGGGTGATTTAGAGGATGAATGCTTAATCCTATTGAAGAATAATCATAATTGTGTCACGCTTTTTGATTACAAATACATCCGGTTAAAAATGTGTTAATGAAAGAAAAGGATTTTTAATACAAATTACTATGTAACAATATAAAGTACTTAAAAGTTTTACTATAGTAGTTAAAATATCAATATTGTCAAATGTTAAATACTATAATTTATTTTAAATTGGTACATAATGTTAAATCAAAAGCAGAATATTGTTTTAAGTATATTTAGAAGTAGCAGCTCTATATCTTGCCTGATTATATATAGCTTGCTATATAGTTCCGAATGGAAACCAAATCCATACTTATTTTTTGCATTACATTTGCACACGTTTGCTTTTGTATATGTTTACATACGTTTACAAGCTGTTTGAACATTTACAATACAGAGACATACGTAAACGTACGCAAACCTATGTGAAAATATTATATCTGATTCCATTATTTGAATATCACAAACATCTCATATAGATCTCATATAAGATATCAGTACGAATTTAAGACATATCAGAACTACATGAGATGAGATTTATCTGTATTATAATATTAAATAATTAATTGTTAGTTTAAAAGAATTAATATATAGTGTATTAATAAATAAAGGAAAAGGGCAATTCAATTTTTTTATTTTAACATTTTATTAATGTTATTATTGTGTTTGTACTTCTTCTATATTCATTAAAACATTTTTTTTTTAAATTAACAATGAAATATTTACAATTGTTATTAAAATTGCACGTGTGATCTCATATGTCTGCAATTCGTATTGAAATTTTATATTGGATATTTGTGAGATTTAAATTGTATCTCATGTCGTCGCTCCCAACGGAGACTATAGCACATCTCAACTTCCCCGCGAAGACTTGCACATTTCAAATTATCCTGCAAAGACTAGCACATTTCGCGCTTGTAATTTTATAAAATTTATGAAAATAAAACGGAATATAAGAATATTTTCATACAAAAATGTCTTAATGCATATAATTAACATGTATTCATTGATTTTTTTAAACAAAATTCAAAGTTGATAATAAAAAAATAATTTATGTAAATAAATTAATTAATTTCAGTTAATCACTTTGAATCTTGTTTTGTTACAAATATATATATATATATATATATATATATATATATATATATATATTTATTAGACACATTAAGACTTTTTTGTACGCAAATATTCTTATATACCCTTTGATTTTCATAAATTTTATGAAATTAGGAGCGCGAAATGTCTTCGCGGGAAAAGTACGAAATGTGCTAGTCTTGGTGAGAAAATGCGAAATGTGCTAGTCTTCGTAGGGAGCGACGATATGATATCTAATATAATATTTTCACGCAGGAAGATATATAGTATCGGCCAGAAACCTATGAAAAAACATACATTTGAGAAAACAATTTTATAAAATCTTAAGTTTTATAAAAATACATGACTACATAGTAAAAGTATATGTATAATATGTACTGCCGTTTTTTTCATACATTCTTGTACATTCTTGCATTTTTTAATAAGTTTTTATACATTCACGTACGTTTGCGTACATTTTAGTACAGAACAATTTAAGGTGGCCCATCTATATGAATGAAAATACTGCGAATATCGAACTGTATAACAAACTGTTGCAAAAAGTTGCAAAGTGTCGAAAATTGTTGCGAACTGTGACAAGCTTTTTACAGCTTTTTACTATTCCACCTGTTGCAAAACCATCCATTTCGGATATTTTGGACACCTTTTACACACCTTGGCCCAGTACCCACAGTAAAGCACAATTAAGTAAACAATCTGTGACTGTCGAAAGAAGATATTAGAAGTAGTGAATTTGAGACAGTTGATAGTTAATGTCTGAAATTGACTATTAAAGAACGTAATGAAGTCACTACATATATGTACATTTTATGCAAGTAGTACAAGATGCTGCATATAATAAAAGATGTATGGTTTTCTCTTTATCGAAATTGAAATTATATACATATATCTTTAATGCTTCTGCATTATATTTGCCTTTTCAACGCTCTACATTTTCGTCACCCAAATCTAATGAGTGCCGTGTGAGTGCGGAGGCATATGTACACGACATAGTCATTTTGATTTCCGATAGTATCTCACATTCTCACACAACAGCTTTGATTCCCGTGTCTCCCTCTGGTGGTTCTAGCTTTGGTAGATCGTAGATATCCTTACCTTGTGACAGTTGATACAATATCTGCCGGTAAGAAGTGCGAGCCCATTTTTTACCCATTGGTGTTTGTTATAATAAATTGAACGGAGTACGCGGTGTCTTATACCGACAAAGCTTCCTGGTGTACTGATCTCAATGTTTTTTTATTAAAATATATTATTACGAGTCATTTTTTAAGTGTATGAGTAGACACAGAAAGATATATTTATTATATAATCTCAGACCAAATGAAGACAAAATTTGAAGAACCTCGAAATTGTATGGCATCATAATGCTAACTCCAATATACGACGTATTACTATTTTCTAAATTTTTTTTTTAATTTTGTCATTGTACGACAACTTTCGTATAGTTTCAGAAAAATCTATATGATAATAAATATTTCATGTTTTCAATTAAATATTTATTGTTATTTCAGGTTAAATTTTAGATAAATCTAGTGAAATATTAAAGACGAAGAAGACCCCGCAAGATTTCGTATTTTGGGATCGATATAATATTATGCGACGTTGCGATTTTTTAAGTGGGATTGATTACAAGAAGAGTAACACACTTTCCGGAAAACGGATTTTAAATAGAAGCTTTGAAAGTCGATTTGAGATATCTAAAAATGTAGTTTAGTGGTCTTATTTCCATGTCGTAGATCCTTCTTCTTGAGACATAGGCAACGTAGTATCAAATTAGTTCCATTTGGATAAAAAATCATGTTTCTTCTATTGATCTTCATTTTGTTAGTATTAATTCTTGACACGAAAACCAATAAAAAGTTAATAAAACCAAAATTTGAGCTTTGCTGCGATAAAATATTAATTTTTAGGTAATTATGAGTAATCTAAGAAAGTGTAAACAATGGTTAATAATACGAGTTAAATTTTAATTATTTAAACTTTTATACCTACGTTTTTGGGTCGTTTACATATTGTATTATGAAATCATCATATTATTACATATCATATTTGAGATTAGATTGCTCATATCAATGACAAGCCCATGACATTGAATTAGGAACACTGGACTTCATTTTTAGATACGAGAAATTGACTCTTAAGGCCCAGTTAAAATCCGTTTCTTCGAGGGTGGCCATTCTTCTTGACGTGAGTAAGATAGAGACAAACAACTGCAATGCGTAGCGAGAAGCACACATTAGTGATCATACCTGAAAAATGCCTTGCTATTTCCGTAACGAGAAAAAACTTTTACGTGCTTGAAAAAGTTTTAAAAGATAATCCAATTTATATCTTTATTCTTTTTAAAACATTTCAGTGATTAAATTCAGATTTTTGTAAAAATTACAGTCTTTTTGCGTGGGAAAGGTTGGCGGGTTTTATCATTTTTAATCCTCATATAATTATACAATGAAAAGCAGATAACAATGTTCGACTGACAGGTTGAAAATTGTATAAATATTATGAAAATAATAATTTCACATAATAATAACGTATAAATTAGCCTGCAACTACACTAGAGCATGAAGTTATTTTAATTAGCTTTATAGCTCTTTTAAAACAGGCAGTTGAAATGTTTCTGAAAAAATATTGATCCTGGAGTCTCCCTAAGGGAGAAGACGTCCCCGTATCCCCTGAGCACGCTCATAAACACCAAAATTACTCGGCTCCCAGGATTTCTCGCTCGCGCAAGATCGGATCCGCGAGCGTGATTTAACGCGCGAGCGCGTTATATACTTACGATTAATTGATACCGCGCGCGCTCTTGCTCCCGCAAGGCGGGGCCGCACGCGCCTGCCTACACATACACACACACACACATATATATATATATATACATATATATATACATATACACGCAGGGTGCGTATATGCAGGCCGCGTCGTCGGCACTCCCCAGCGAGCCTCTAAACTGATAGTAATGCTAATGCGGTGAGGAGAAAGGGGGGAGGTGGGAGAGTAGAGCCCCGCCGCGATACCGCGTGGCGTGCGTTACGGGGAGAGAGGATGGGAGGAGGGGAAGGATAAATTTATATGAAAATAAGATTAGTAGTATACGCGATCGCGGCGTTAGATAGCACACTAGTTGCGGCACACACGCTGCGTTAAGGGATTTCCCTGGTGCCGCCTGCCCCCTGCACACGCGGGGCTATTAATCGATATCTCTCGCGCGCGTATGGCCGCCGAAGCGTTAATCCTTGATATTGAAAACGATATCAGCCGCAGATTGCTCCTGCGCGATGCTTATTTTCGCATGAACCTATATGTGCGTATGGGCCACTATATATATATGTGTGTGTGTGTGTGTGTAGTGTCTCTTCACATTGCTTTTCATGGCGTTTTTTTATTGTATGACCTTTTTCCCTGCCGGATCAATAATGCTATATACGCTATATATAATTATCTGCTTTAGTATCGAATATTTGGCCAAACACGGTGCGCAGACAAGGACCGCCTTTCCGCGATAATTTATAAGGTTCGCAAGAATTTTAATAAAATTATATGAGATCATAATGAAATATTTCCCTCGATATATACCAATAATTAGAGTATATCATATTGATAATTTTGTTCGTAGTTATATTACCTGCGAAAAGCGTTAGTGAACCGGAATAGTGAATTCGTTACGAGGAACGTTAATTTAAGGGCTATGTCGTAATTCTCATACAATATATGGGTATGTGCATTGGCGTTAAGTTCTAATTGAAATTTTATTATGTTTTATAATATATAGTTGAAATATATTCATGATATGTAAAATGCACTATGTATTTTGTAAATCCGTCTGACTAAAATGCGATATTTCTACTGCTTCTCCTTTATCTATTGAATCAGTAAAATGTATCGTTCAAAGATTCAAAAGTATTGGTCTGAATAAATTTTACAATAGTATTTATCAAGGAAAACATATTATTGGCGTGTGTTGAATAAATTGAGTAGTAATTCAAATAATTGTAAATAATAAATACAAAATAGTTTTCAAGAAAAGGTGTTGGCAATGTTTGATATTGCAATGGAAATTCAATAGTGTATATGGGAAAGTTTATTAAACAGATTAATAACGTTACTAACATTACTACTGCTACTATTCTCTACTAACTTAAAGTAATTCTGTTAAAGTTCCAACACTTCCGTACTTTTAATCGTTAGGGACTAATATTAAGTGCAGGTTGGTTTGCTTTGTATTATGTTTGTGTAGTTTTACGTTTTGCCCGCTAGCATGCAAAATATATCGCGTTTACTACTTTGGCTAAAGCATAACTCTGTACAGAAACACTACATGAAATGTGCCATTCAAATTAATTTATACGTTATATATTTTACAAGAAGTATGCTGCAATATCATGTTTAAAATAATTGCATTAGACAACTTTAGTCATATCAAACTAGCTGTTATTCCATTTATCGTTCTAACAAATTATCAGTATCATTACGCCTGCATTTTCCACATTGCAAAAAACCAATAATTTTGAAAATTATAATTTCACAAAATATATATTATAATTTAATTTCATTACATTTTGAGAGAAAATATTCTAATTGTTCAAATAAATTAGTACACAGTGTACAATTATTACAATTACAATTTATGCCAGCAATTACTACATCATAGATCTATTTACGATAGTTCAAAGTACAATGATATAGTGGCTTTACTAATAAAAACATAGAAAATATACGTGCCCTAATTGGACCATATAATAACAATGCGTACAGTACATATTGCAGTTCGGAGTGTAGTTTTTAATGAGAAACAACAATAAACAAGTTTATATGTTACTATTGTGGATAGAAGATTTATTCAAAGTATAATATATTCGTGATTTATGTCCATATGAAAAACTTTTATCGACATATATTTCCCTTTTCATGATGATTAATGAAATATAAATTATTAAAATAATAATATAATATTACGTTTGCTCAATACATCACGTTTAAAATAAACAACTTTAAAATGCAAAAATTGGAAATTCTTTTAAAATAAATTTCGAGAGAGAAATTATGTATAAAATATGCTACGGTATGGAAATTCGCAAAATCCTGTTATGAACGTAAAATGTTTCCTCGTTGTCTAAAAAATATCATATTTTCCTTCGTAATCATATTTCGTTTTCATCCGATTTTCTTCGAACAAGGTAAAACATTTTTTTTTCGTTTACCATGTTTAGATAATATATAATAACTTTACAGACTTTAAATATTATGTTTAGTATAACGAACAGTCATCTATATCATCATTTGACAATATTTTTTTTCATATGTTGCTCACTTCCAACGTTGAAAGATAGTATTATACGTGCATAAATAATGCTTTCGATAAAGTATAGAATAATTTACAATTAAAAAAAATTCTAATTTTTACTTTTCTGTTATTAATAAAAGCATAACTTTTCATTAATTGATGATATCTCAAAAATAACAAAAGATATGGCGATAAATTGCGGTTATATGTAATGATATAATAAACCTATGATTTTTTTTTTAAATAAATTATAGCTTTGACGTTGGATTAATTCCAAATGAACCATTCTGTAAAAATAATTGGTTTTCTGTTTTCAGAAATACCTAGCTAAAGTAAAATAAGTTTATTCGCTGTAAAATTTTTCAAGAGGCACAGTTAGTATGGTCAGTTGAACATATATTTTCATTCAAATCAAATGTTCGTATGGGATCACAAGTGCATGTGTGAACGAGTAGCCGCAGAGAACTAGTAGTTCTTTTTCCATGACAACGAAATCAATTTTTTTTTGCAGCTCTCTGCTCGCTCTGGTGCTCGCATGCTACCTGTGACTTTTGTACACAACGATTTTCAGTGATTTTGTTTTCTCTTACAGGAAGCTTTGTGATAGGAAAAATAAAATTTTCGAGAAAATATGTTGGGAATGTTGTTTAGCAAATTTGGAATCGAAATACACTTTTTTGGAAAATGTCCGCATGGATGTGTATGTATGTGTGTGATGTTTTCGTATAAGACACTGATTTTTCATGATCTACTCAGTCGATTCTAATCG
>JAYJLV010000011.1:25632621-25654833 GCA_036873485.1 Torymus texanus | reverse complement strand
CCTCCTTCCATCTCACTTTCAATTTTTCTTTTTCTGAGTTCAATGGTTTCAGGTGTTTCGAGGCCAGCAGGGATAGACGTAATACCACTTGGTGTAATAAGTCCTTCAGCACCAGGTGTAACCAATCCTGTAGCATCTTCTTTGCCTACAAAAATAATTGCAATGTAATTATATTTTGAATAAAATTTGTTAAAATTTTTATAGTCTATTATCAGTTATAATTTTTCTATAAATTTTTGAGATTAGAAAGGAATAATGATAATAAATAATGACATAAATGCTTTAAAATGGTTTGACTCACCTTCTTCATCTTTTTCATCTTCCTCCTCATCCTCTTCTTCTTCAGAAGATTCTTCCTCAGGCTCTCCCCATGTTCCCCGCTCAATGTTCTCATCCAAAGCATCTCCTTCTGATGGTCTGGATAAGCCAAATACATCACCGTATAGTGGACGACCAGTTTCATCGACTGGAGGCTTCCCCCAACCTCCAGCATGATAACCAAAAGCGCATCCTTCTGGTATTGGAGCATTTAATCCCGGAATTTTAAGATTAGGGTAAGATGGTGGTGGTCCATATCTCTGCTTGGCAATTAGCCAGGGTGGAGGTACTTTTTGGCAGTTTGGACCAATGGGCATACCAAGAGCTGTCCTTAATTCATCTGATAACTCACCTGGTTTCTTTTCTTTGAACCTTGTTTCAAACTCTTTACCCTCATAGTACAGATCTCCGTGAATAGTCATACGTGGCTTTGTCTGCCACTTGAAAAATGCGTCATGCAATTTTTGATAATCAATATCAATTTTGCCCAATTTAGGTCTTGCACGTTCCCTCATCTTAGCTTTCAGCGTTTTGCTTTCATCCTTCTCCTGCAGACTTGCTCTCATTTCTGTTATACCAGTCCTCTTGATAAATGCTGGCAAATCAAAAGGTGGCTTCTCTATTCCTCTTTTGCCTTGCAGATATTTGCGTTTAAAGCACCAGTGCCTGGGAACTGGTACTGTATTTCTATGAGCTTTCAATTGAACCAAAAGCTTTGGGTCCCTGGCTGTCACATCATGCATTTCAACTACATCTGGCCTTCCAACCAATTGCTTCAACTCAGCCACACTCAATCTAGTTAATTTCTTCAACTTTCGTTTTGATATCTTGGGTTGGTTTGGATCACCTTGTTGCTGCTGTTGCTGTTGCTGGTGATCTTCATCAAATTCATCGGTTAGTATACCTAATTTAGAAACAACACCTGCTGCAGCATTCACTGGTGGGTACTGGGTAATAACTTCACCAGTGTCAGTTGAAGCCTTTTCAGGCTCCACTAATTTAAAAGCCTCAAAAATCTTAGCAAACTGCCTATACATGGGTTCTAAATCGTTGACAGTCGGCACTTCTTGGATGTACTCGATTTCGGGTTCTGGTTCCTTATTCGTCTCCACAGGAGGTTCATTTTTTTTTTCGTTTTCGGCATTGCCTGTCTTGTTCTTGTTCTTCTTCTTTTTCTTTTTATTCTTTCTTTTGGGCCTGGACTTATCGGGCTTGTTGCTGACCATTCTATGAGACTCGGTATCCGTGTATGACTGTTCACTTGATGAGTAGTTCATATTATCGTAGTTAGTACGCCGAACGAAAGAATGCTCCAACCCTGGAGGCATCATTACCTCTTCGACCATGTTGACTGTTGTTTTATTGTTTTACACACAATTTGACGATACGTAAACAATGCCGTGATGTGCAAACTCAATGGCGACGCAATGGATTTTTGAGGTTATGTGAGAATTCGACGTCGCGTGTGCATATATATATATATATATATAAGAACCTCTTACTCCAGAACAAGAACTGCGCTGGCGCGATGCTACTATACGTACCGAGTATATAGTGCGCACTGTTTTATTAACTCTTTGACGAGGAGTGCTCGAGTTCGAAAACACAGTTCGTTCTTCTGGCTATACTACGGAAGCCCCGTGGGGACATCTGTAGGCAAGCGTGCAAACGTGCAAAGAAGCGTGCAAACGTGCAAAAAAGCGTGCAAGCAATCAAGCATGCGTGCAAGCATGCAAGTCTACGAGTTTAGCTCAGCTGATCACAAGTACATGTAATTCAGATGAATTAATTTAATGAGGTTCAGCGGTAAGTTTGCGACCTACGACCTAAACTAATAATTTTTATTTATACCATTCTAACTTGAAAATAATAACTTTAATATGATTATTCGGCTCTCGTGGTATAAAATAAATACTAAATAATAAAGAAAAATATTTAATACTTTTCAGATATTCCCTAAGAGAGATTGTACATAAGCGCTGCGCGATCCAACGCTACGCTATGCTGCGCTGCGCCATCGCCTGCCATGGTGTTCCGATTGTTCTTATTACATAGAAAAACATCATAATACTCATAATGGAATGCTGTAGCGCAGAGCAGCGTCGCTTTGGCGTAGGTATAGCGTTGAATCGCGCAGCGCTTATGTACAATCTCCCTATAACAGCCGCGGCTACGCAGGTACTATATAATTACGTAGTCAACGTTGTATAAAAAATAAAATAAAAAATCACGTATAGATATAGAAAGTGCGTTATTTTTACGGAGCCCTCCAGCGCGTATACATGGTATTTAGCCGAAACCGATTTGTAAGTTTTTAAATTTGGGTTGTGTTCGTTTCACGGTTGTTTTTCATAGATCGTGATCAATGATAAATAATAATTTACTGATTTACGACGTGATTTATTGATAAATAATAATTTAATTAAACGAGAATAAATCTAGCTAATTTCTTTTTTATATAAAATCGCAAGTCTACATGGTACTATCATGTTTAACGACTTGTATTTAAAATATTACATTTGAAATGTACATATGTATAATTGAATAATTAAAATTAATTTTGTTCTATTAAAAATAGATTTGGTAAACTATGTTTTATTAAAATTAGAAAATAAACATATTTGTGAAATTTATTTTTACCTCGAATTATTCATTTGTTTCTTTTACAATTACATACCTGTTTAAAATTCACAGAAATTGGCGGTAGTCTAATATTAGCCAATCAGAAGTAAGGTTAAGAATTACTCTGAAAGTCTTAACTCTGAAACGACCAAAACACAGTATTATACACGCAGGGTTTGTGCGAGTTCAGCTCAGTAGACAGTACTGACTAGTCGACTACACATGTATACTGCGGTATTTCTAAATTCTAAACACTTAATACTATAGGAGTTTGACGTTTGTGTGTGTGCATTGTTATGAAAGCGATGAAAACAGAACGGACGGATGTAGGGTCATTTTTTCTTCATCCACTTTATAGATATAAAATCGACTAACTTTTTTCATAAATTTAGGTAAGGAATGTTTAAAATTGTATAGTTAAGCGACACATGTAATACATACCGGAATTATCCGATTGAATATCAACTTAGTGAGGTTATGTGCTATGCTATTATACAAAATCAATTTTTTCATATTTTTTCATTTTTTTTTTTAAATAAAACTACAAAAACGATTTATTTTAATTTTTGTAAGTTTTGGGGTTAAGATTTATTTCAAAGTTATGTAAGATTACTCTTATTCAGATAATATAAATTTTGTAAGTTAAAATTTATTTTAAAAAACTATTTTATTTTATCTAAAAGTTATTGGATTATTCTTTAACCTCAAATCTAATAATCCATTATGTTACTACCAATGATTTTTATACATCAAATATAAATTATACAGATAAAATCATGCACTATCTATAATCTATGTACAAACGGTATAGTTAATTTTGAAATCATATATTACTTTAATAATTGCTTCTTTCTAGTTTTTATTTTCCATAATGATCAGAATAATTGATTATTGCTAAGTAATTAAATACTAATAGCACTATTTGAAAAAGTTTTGCCTAATTTTTTGTCAATACCAGTTTTTAATAATAATTGCATAATTCATAAAATAACCTTGTTTTATTCTTTTAGTAATAATTATTCTTACAAATGAAATAAATTTAATTTCAAAATGAGTGATGATGAAGATAATCAAGATCTTTTAGCTGAAATTCAAGCTTTAGAAAATGCTCTGGATCAAAAAGGAATTTTAAATGATAATGAATATCATTCGTCCAAGTGTAACACTGTTGTCTTACCAGGATATCAAACAAAATTTAAGGATGATGTTAACAATTTGATGGAAATCGATAGTAACAATGATGAAGATGATGATGATGGTGATGATGAAGGAGATGATGATGGTGATGATGATAAGGATAATGATGATATTGCTAATTCTACTCAACAAAATGTTTATGAGGAGTATGAGTGTCATAATTTACAAGATCTATTTGAATTAAATAAAAAGTTAATTGAGTCAATTCAGTCAGCTCGTGATAAAGTAACAGCCCTTCTTGAAGAATGTACAAGCAAACAACGTTTAATTGATGAACAGATTTCTAAGCATTCGAATTCTTGGCAGGCTAGGATAGTAAGCTTCAATGCTGGTATGCCTTATTTTAAGGATAAAAATTATTTTACAGCTAAAAGAAATGAAGATACTGAAACCAAAATAAGAAATGGTGAGTTACGGTTGGCTGAATTACAGCGAATACATCGTTGGAATCAAACTGATAAGAATAATTTGTTAAAAGCTATAAGATATGAAGTAACTTTAACTTTACCAACAAGGAGTCAACCTGATGAAGTATATTTAGATAATACTATTACTAAAACAAGTCAATTACCTAATGACGTCAGAGAAGCTATTGGAACTTTAGGAACTATAAAATTTGATTGGTTGAAAATTGCTAATAACCTTCCTGATAATAAACACACAGCAGACGAATGTGAAGTTATGTGGAATGTTTTTTTACATCCTGATATTAATAAACAAAAATGGACTCCTAAGGAAGATAGAAATTTAAATCGTATAGCAGAAGAATATGAATTTGAAGACTGGGAAGCTATTGCCAAAGCATTAAATACAAAACGTAGTGGCTATCAATGTTTTGTTAGGTATAATACCAATAATTGGAAAAATCTAATGAAAGGTCAATCATGGACACCTTTAGATGATGAAACACTTTTTTATCTTGTATCAAAACTAAAAATTGGAGATTATATACCATGGGGATATATTGCAAGTTGCATGAATAATTGGACAAAACAGCAGGTATTAATAAATAAATATAATTTTTTAAATAGGATGCTATAAACGTTTTGGTTACTTAATTAAGTATAATTTTTTAAAGTGTAATTAATTTTATTATTTTATTTAATAAGAATTGTTGAAAATTATGAAAATGCCAGCTTTTTATGATTTATTTTTATATTTACAAAATTGTCACTAAAATGTTTTCGATGTAATTTTTAGAAAAAATTTAAATAATAATAAGACATTATGTCTATAAATTAAAATAATGACATGAATTTACCTATTGCAGGTATACTTCCGCTGGACCTTCAGTTTAGCCCCTCATTTAAAAAAAGGAAGATTTTCAGAAGATGAAGATAAAAAATTACTAGATGGAGTAATGAAGTATGGTCTAAATTTCAGTAAAATAGCTGCATTAATATTACCTAATAGAACAAATATTCAATTAAAGGAACACTTTCAAACTTTAACACATAGACAAAATAGACCAAGACAACTTTGGACAATAGAAACAGATACACAACTTCTTGAACTTCAGAAGCAGTATGGACAGCAGTGGGTTAAAATTTCTGAACAAATTCCAGGTATTTCAAGAACTCAAGCCCGGCAACGTTATGGATGCCTAATGCGTTATCAATCAAGAGGAGTTCCTTTGTCAAGTATTAACAGAAATGAAAATATTGATGAGTATGTACTAAGCCATACTACAGTGACATTTACTACTAATACCCCGTGGTCTCGTGAAAACAAAGAAATATTTGTAAAACATTTAAAAATTGATGATCAGCTCATAAATTATTTTAAAAGAGATGAGCTGCTCAAGTCTGCACAAAAAAAGAGAAAGACATATAACCCCGATGATTTGAAAAAAGATACTAAAAAACTTTATCATACTTTATTAAAATTAAATGCAAATCTAAATATATCAAATTTAGATTTTGATAGTTGTAACTTAAATGAAATTAATCAACAATTACTAGTATCTTTGCAAAGACACATAGAGGAGCAAAAAACAAAAAGTGAAAAAATTGAATTAATCAGAGAGCAAATGTTTGGTCCACAAGACGTACTGTCAGAAGAAAAACGATTTATACCTCCCTTACCGTTTAACTTTTGTATTCCAAGATATAAATTAAGAAAAACCACTGGCATTGATTATGTTATTAAAAATAATGAACTTCATCAAATGGAATTGTCTATGGAATTAGAAACAAATAAATATGTAACAGAATATCTTGGGGATGATATGGAATATGAATTTGAAAAATTAAAAAAACTTATAACTGCTGAAACAACATTTAGAAAACCAGAAAGAAATTACTCTATAAAATGTAAACCATTTGCTGCTTTCTTTGCTAATTCAGAAGAATGTGATGACGAAATAAATGTAAGGCAACTTTAACTATTCATTCATAAATTAATGTTTTTATCTAATGCATAGTAGAGTCTTCAGCGGAAATAATAAAATTAACTTATGAAATAAAAAATTTGTTAACTTTATTAAGTATACAAATAACTGGCACTCATAAATGTAATTTTCGTATGCATGCAAGCATTTTTTTGTCGCACTAGTTTTGAAATGTACTTTTAAAAAGTAGCTCTTTTCATAGTAAATGTTATAAGATTAGTAATGTATTTTTCTAATTTTACATAGACTAAAAATTATAATCAATATATATGTAATAATAGTTTCTGTATTTTACAGGTTATTATAGGGTCTTCTACTAGTAGCCAACAAAGGGTCTATGACTGGGAGTTGAATAGGATGGTTTCAGATAATTCATCTAGAGAAAAATTGATAGTAGAAAATTGTCCTGTATCAGTAGTAGAACCGAGTAGAACAACACTTCAAGCTTATCAAGAGTTATTAATGATGTCTGGGAATTGTTCTACGAATTCAAAAACAAATTCAAATTGTCGATTGACTTCAAGAGGTCGTGAAGCTTTGGATTTGTTTAAAAGACGTTATCAGCAATTGTTTCACGTACCTACTGGTTTGTCAAGAATTATACCACCGGATGTTATTGATGAAAGTGCATTTTTACCAGCCCTTGAAAAGCATAAAAAGAAAAATGTTAAAAGAAAACGTCCAAAAAGTATCATAAAAGTTGTTAATAAACAATACATAAAGGCTAGCAAGTAAAACTCGTTTTAAATATTGTTTTAATTTGTTCATAAATTACATTTTATTTTAAGTTATTTATTCTTAAAATTTATAAAAATGTTTATAATATATATGATAAAATCAATAAAGATATTTTACATTTTTCTATAACAAGTTAATCAATTATAATAATAAGGAATTATTTTATTTTTTTTTAAGTTAAAGGGTATAAAAAAACACAATACATATCTGTTAAGAAATTTATTTTTTGTAATCAACATCATCCTAAATGCATTATGTACGATTTTTTAGCATACAGCTTTATTATTTTAAGTTACAGAAAGATACACATTTATCTTAAATAGTATTTTACAAAAAAGAACTTTGAAAAACTTTCTTAAAATTAAGCATAGTATAATTTGGTCAAAAAGTTTTTGAACAAGAATTATTTTAGTCACAAAGTTTGTACTTTAACATGACTTAATTTGTTTTAACAAATATTACTTAAATATGTTTCAACTTTATTTCTATATATGAATTGTGCTGTCTATAATACAACATGAATACGTATGTTGATGTGAAACAAATGTCTTCAAAAGTTAGACAGTTTCTTTATTAATCTACAAGATCTGGCATAAAAATTATTCAAATATCTTATTTATAATTTTAATTTACTTGACTCAAAAATTATAGATAAAAAAAGTCTATAAAAATAGAATGTAGTTTAAAGAGAGCACTATAGAAAATCTTGTCTGCTACAAAAGTATGAACTACAGACGATATACAATCACACATCTTAACCAAATTTTTTAAGACATTTTACGAATGCTTCTTAAAAACAGTCGCACAAAATTTCACTGTGCATAATTCAAAAGAAACTAATTATACAATCGAGGTACATAGCACACAATCTAATTAATGGTTGGTATAATTCTATAAATGCTGTTGAAATAATAGTGTGCACTTTGTTGGAAAAAATACTCGCAGATCTATAAAAAAAGTATTTTGTCACTTTTTACATACAAATCAATGTTTATTCATTTTTTCCATTCCTGTTTTGCAATTCGTATTTATTAGCCTGTCATCATTATTGCACATCCAGCAGTGAGAACCCCCCATACCAGAATAGTCGCTTCAACCTTACTCACAAGTGATCTAATAAAATCCAATATTGATTTGAATGTACTGTTTGTCACCTTAGGATAGTCTTTATCTTGAATAATTTTCATTTTCGATAAATATTCAATAAGAGGTGGATGATCACGACTGAAAACTGGGAAGTAATCATTCGCTCTTTCTCTGGTCCACCAAGAAGTCAAAGATTGTCTAAAAATAAATTTAACAAAAATGTATTGTGATATAATTTATTGTTAATATTAATAAAATAAATTACTGTTATTGTTTAGAATAGAGTTTTTCTTAAAATCTATGATAATATGTAGATGGATGTCATATTCAAATACTTTCTTATGAAAAATTTTTAAAAACTTAATTAGATGAAACTAGCTTTTATAAATTCTTCAATTAAAAAATAATACTTTTTCTATTTTTAAATAACATATATTTGAAATAAATGAATTTTACAAAAGACTTACTTGCTGGTAGGCTGTGTAAATCGATAATGGTAAAGACTAGCTCTAACATACTTTGGTGGATTATCACGGAAAGGATTTTCAACGTTGTTCATTAAAGCTAATACTTCTGGTTGCCCATGTAAAAGCCTGTAGGCCAAAGACATTAACCAAGGGTTTTGATGATAAGTTCCAAGGGATGCAAACCACATTTGCCAATCAAGACGTGGTTGATGAGGAACTAGAAAAACAAAATTTATTATTATCACTAATACAAATGAACTATTTTATATTTTTAAAACTTTTAAAATTATTAAATGTAATTATGTAGTATATACAATTTTAAAACTATTTTTATTTCATTTATACTATTAAATTATACTTCAACTTACATAGTTATCTATTTCTTTAATTTACTATTTACTTGGTAATATATATATTTAAAAAAGATAATATTCAAAATATAAAATGATTAACTATAGTGTGTTGCAACGCTAATGCACACAATGGATTGTTCAATGTGTTGCGTATATTATTTTTCTAACTATATAGAGTGTAAAATTTTATTTTGGTAAAATCGAATTTTGCAAATTAAGGAAATGTTTTCTTTAATTTATATCATGTAATATTGATGACTATAAATTTTATACTTTACTATAAAAATGCTTAGTTATTTTAATTAAAAAACAGATTAATAACTTACCAACGATTGGTAATGAATTATTAACATTGCCAGGTTTATACAAAAACTGATATTCTTTCCATGGTCCTTCAATATTGTTACTACCTTCAATTATTATTTCTGGTCTTCCATCAGCTCCGGTCATTCGTCTGAACAATCCATAACTATTTATTAAATGAAGATGCTCTATTTTATTGTGTATTTGTTTTAGTTGAGGTGGAAGAGTTGAATTAAGTTTTGGATACAAAGAAACAGAGTAAGGAACCTACAAAAATAAAAATATACTGTAAATTAACTGATTAATGAAATATTTATAATTGGAATAAAAGATTTGCTTACCACACTGATAGCAAACAGAGAAGCTACAATTCCTGTATAGAGTAATGTTACAAGTGTAGCAGTAAACTTCTTTTGAGTTCCTTTTACATTCATAATTGAACTAGCTACTGCATTGGCTACAGTTAAAGCAAGAGACATGAGAGCTATGTAAACGGAAATAGGGGTAATACGCGCAATCACATAGTCAAATTGATCCTTCGTGAAACCTATTGAAAATATATTCATTCAGAGCTGTAGAATTATAATTATTATACCAATTGAAAGAGAATATCATCAAAATTTTACCTATTTTTGCAGAAATAGTCCAATCTTCTGTTAATCTTAAATTGTAGTACACATAAGTACCATAAAGAATTCCAGCATATACTGCAATGCAAACTAACGTAGATAAGTGACCCCAAATTTTAGATTTTCCAGACTTATTCTTTTTGCTGTAGAAGAATTCGTCATCTAACAATGATATACTTAAGCATACTGTTAGTAAATTAAAGAAGTTGTAGTTTCCTGTCATCACTATGTGACATTGAAGAAATAACTGAAATATTTTGTAAATAAGTTAATTACTAATTATAAATCACTAATGTTACAAATGTAACTATTTGTCAAATTATAGTTGAAAGAAATATTGGGTTTTGGTACAATTCAAATTACATCTATCAGTTTAATTCAATATATACTTACCAATATGTGAAAAGCTATAATTCTAACATTTCTCATTGGGAAAAAGAACAGAAATGGTATCACAAGTTCTATAACATTAGCTATAACAGTATTTAATCGCAGATACCAAGCTGGCAGTTGATGGGCATACCAAGCTAAAGGTGCTGGAATACATTGAGACTCAAAGTACACACCAAGAGCTGAAATATACAATAATTTTTATTTATAAACTAGTTAAATTGAAGTCTCTTGTATGAGCATACTTTCTTGTATCAATATTTGAGGTTTACATAAAATACATTCAAAATGTCATTAATTTTATGTCTTTGTATATCCAAATAATGTCAGATAGTTTTATTCTACTTTGTCATTAAGTAGTATTGGCTATACAATCCAAGTCGCAAGTCAGTATTACTAAAGATTATCAATAATTAATTATCAAACCTTATTAACTATTTTTTATCCCATAAGTTTATAATATAATTATTTTAAGTCTTAAGTACAACAATGGAATGTAAATTTCTCAAGTACTTCAATTTTCAAAGATCATATGTATTAATAGGTTTTAATCTCGTTCAAAATAGTGCTGTAATTTTAGATTTTACTCAATTTTTATTTTATTATTCAGAGAATTACTAATAGATCATAAAAGTTGGCTGAAATTTTGAAAATGTATTTTATATTTCTAAATTTCGTGATCTTTCAGGAATTTTTCTCGGATAAATACAACACCAAAATAATAGGAATCAAATACAATTTGAAGATGTAGCACTATTTTGAATGAAATTAAAAATATATTATGTCAGAAAAAAACACTTCTAGTACATTATTATTATTTTTAGAGGGCCAACACCCTTATAAAATTGAGTCATCTACTATAACTTAACTAATTTCGAACAGTGGATGACTAAAATAACTTTTAAAAACCTAAAAATAAATTTAAATAATGAAAAGGTGTCAAAATCTTTGATTAGTGTTGAGATACTCTTAAAGTGATGGACTAATTTTTTTACCTGGATCATAGAGCCAATTAGACTAATTTGAAATAATAACTATACTATAAATGCTTAATGGTTTTTTTTTAAACTTTTGTGAATGACAAAATATTTTTCATAATACTCATTTTAAATTTAGTTTTTGTACATTACCATCTAAATTCCACCAGAGTGGACAATCAGAAGCAAATTTAACAACCCCACTGGAAAATACTAAACGGAAGAGGAGCCAACGGACAGTCCAAAATGTTACTGAATCACTAGGAGTGCTTTTTCTTGTGTGATTAGAATACCAAAATGGTGCAACAATGACACACAAAAAGCCAGCTTCTAACAATAGATTATCCCTAAAAGATTTAATTACAAAATAAATTTTCAATAGCTCATGATATTATTTTGCTATTTAAAATTGTTATTATTTATATAATACATATCAGATATTATTTATTCTTTTAAATAGTATACTGTGCTATTGAATTTAATATCATAGAATGGTTTTATGTATCTATATTGCACAATATCAAATTACATTTGAATTTATGTAACAGTCATGTAAAGGCAATTTATAAGGATTAAAAAGTAGAATAGATTTTTATTAGTTATAAGTTTGAGACAAATAAATCTTTTGCATTATAAACTTACCACTGGAACCACATGAAAATTTGCCCTATTTGATAAATGGAATAGTATAATGACCACAAAGCAGCAAATACTGGAGCTGAACAAAACTTTTGTGATACAAATCTAGAAAATATTTAATATTTACAGATTTTCTAATACCAATACATATATTAATAATTTATAAAAATAAATTTTTACCCTAGAAAAGACAAAGTTATGCCAAACAATGTTAAAACATCCAGCATGTATTCAACATTAAGTCCAAGATACGGAGCAAACCAAAGTAAAGATGGTTTTTGTTTCAATTTTTGTAATAAAGGTGTTCTTGATTTAATGTCGAGCTGTGTTTTTGCTGGTAGTACTCCATTATCACCATATAATCCTATTAAAAAAAAATTATTCATTAGTATTACAAAATCATGGTATTAATAAAAATTTTTACATGTTAAAATATTAATTAAATATATAGGATAGAGTTAAAACTCTGTATGTATTTCAAAGCTACCGGGATATATATATATATATTTGGTTTGAAATGCAAAAACAAAACATAGGCATTGCAATGTGCTGACCATGTACTTTATTTTAAATTGCACACACCTCATTCATACTTATTTAAGCACCTACTCTGTCAAAATTTAGTCACATAAGCTATCATTACTTGTTTGCATCATAGAATTAATTTAAAAAAAATATAATTTATAATAAAATTTGAATGAAATTAAATGAATTGAATAATTATGACATCATCTTTATTTCTACATCTTTTGTTCTTTTGAATATATAGTATAAAAATATAATGTTTTGAGATGTGAATAACAAAATTTTATCAATCTTTATAAAACTAATGTTCAATAATTTCGAGTTTTTAGATCTATAATACATATTACAGTGAAAAGAAAGTACGTGAATTCGCAATCACACATCGTTTGTTGGAAAAAAAAAAAAAAACAAAAAAAAAAAAGAAGGAAGTAAGTACCATTTCCTCTGGAACCCGTTTTCCTACGCGACGCGTACATGTATTCATCCGCGATTCTCTGTGTAGACGTACCTACCAAACACATAGTATTTTTCTCAAGCGCCTTTTCTCTAAAACCCGCATACGAGTGATTTATTTAATGAGATATTTTCGATAAAACTTTGGTATAGGTAAGCATTATATATAGCGTATTTATAACATGGTAACCATTACACGGGGTCGGCTTCTTTTTCGAAGCCGCCACGGGTCGGTAAACACGCGTCGGCACGAGCGTAACGATATATATATGCGCGCGTAACGATATATATATGCGCGCGCGCACACACACACACACACACAATGTAAATGTATTTGCGATAATTCGCGGCGCGCGGAGGGATATCGAGGTGGGAGTTTTGTCGACTCGGACGCGCGCGATTTTCTCTCCCGAGAGCTCACATGATGTGTCACTTCTGCTGCTGACCGAGATGAAGGTGGGCCGCCTTGTCGAACGAGAATGAGCTTCGCGATGTTGGAATGCTAATAATATTGGTTTCGTCATTGCAAAAATGAATGTGGCGCTGCTTTTATGGCACATTACTTCTTTTCAACAACAAACTACATTTTCTTTGTATTTATAAACTACAAAGTCACTGCTCTACCTCGGCCATTTTAATGAATTATTTTTACAAATTAATTAGTTTAATTTTAGCAGATAAATATCTCTTATACAATATGACAAATTATCGGACCGTTGATTTTCAACTCCAAACTCGACAATTTTGATGAGACATTCTCATAAGAATTATTTTGAGGAAGTTTATTTTTAGATGGATCATGCTTTTTATATCAGCGGTTCGATACCGCTGAACTGTGAAAAATCGAAGAAGATTTGAATATTTTGGCACGAGTGCCAGTTTACAACGAACACTTTTATTAGAAACTTGTTGCCACTTATTGTAACAGAAAGAAATGCTTCCATTCTTCTTATAGAGATTTCTTGGCGCTACCATAAATATTAATTAATGTGCTTCGAAAAGCGCCTGGAAAGTTACATAAACCTGTGCGACCGCACGTTTAAAAAGAAAATTTAAATTATGTAAAGTCGTTAAAAAAAAGCTAATTCTTCATCCTAATCTGACGATAAGACATTGACTTATCAATGCAAAACCGTCCCAATAGTCTCCAAGAGTATAAAACCAATATAGAAAAGCCAAATTCCTTAGAACCGCGAGAAATCCTCGCTACTCAATACAAAACAAAGTCGTATTCTCAACAATGCCCAGAATCCTGTATTTATCAACAAAGGGCCTACAATAACCATATCGTCATATGTTCTATTTCTCCGCGGCGAGCGCGCGATGATGTGATCTGGAAGCCGCTGCCTCCTCGGCGCATTCTCTCACTTGCAGGCGCGTGCATCGAGCTGGCTAACCCAAATAAACGGCCACACGCGGAAGAGTAACGATCGACGCGGCAGCGGCTACAGCAGCAGCTTCTGACCCCGAAAATTCAGGCGAGAAAAACGCTGATGCCAGAGAGAGCGAACGGAATCCAGCAGCGGCGCGGCTCGCTCCGAGAATATGCCACGGCAGCGGCGGCACCGCGTGTTTGGAATTTCGCCCGCGCCTCGGAGCTCGCACACGTTACGATATATATATATATATATACATACTCATAGCATGCGTATAGGTAGCTTTTGATTTTGTCCGCATAAAACTCACCGGGAATTTGTACGTAGAAGCTGACAAAGGCAGCGAGGTAGATGATGCACATGCCCCTGAGGAAGAGGTTGCGCGTGTAGCGCACCGACACCATCGTGGCGGCGACCTTTTTGCCTGCGTCTCGGTCTTGCGAAGCAACGACACCGACTGCTGTTCTGCACCACGGCGGCTCCTCGTCGACGCTCTCCAGCTTCTTCTTCGTTCTTCCCCTCTCCGTCTCTCTCTCCCTTACCATGTCTCTCCCAGTCTCCCCTGCGAACGCCAATGCCCGAGCGATGCTACGTGGAACCCGACGACCGGCTAACTGTCCTTGCTGCTGGCTACCTCTACTCTATTGTGGACTGCCTGCGTTAAGCTGCGCGCGAGAAGAGTAGCGCGGTCGGTGTCGCCCCCCTGCACGCCGCGCGAAGATGTAATCCCCTATTCCCCTCTGCATGTGCTGCTGTCGTTGCCTGTGTTAGTTATATATCGTGGCTTTATGGAAGACAGTATCTTTCCGTCCTTCTCCCGCTTATTGTGTAGGCCTTATCTCCTGTGCGTTATAGTTGGGCCGTCTGCGTGCCAGATATCTTTTTCAGGCAGTGCTTTTTGCTCCACGTCGCGTGGGTCGGGGGGAAGACGTTGACCGACTACGGTCGCTACCGGCTACAGCTAAGCTAGACGACTGCTACTACTGCCACGCTCAAGCCTATATTATCATTGTATGTATATGCGCATATGCCGGGGTTTGCGCGCAAAACAGAGCGATGACGGAGTTGTAGAGTTATAGAGGTAGAGTAGTGACGACGTAGCCAACGGTATCCTGACAGTGACAGGATACTCGACGTCCGTAATAAGCAACGAGCTAAAAAGCTCGTATACAACACGACGGAGTAGTTGTAGCATCTCTGGTCGTAGTTTGGATATAGTCCTGTTCTTATATATAGGCAGTGTACAGTAGTATAGTGCGGTTGCGGCTGCGCTGGACAGACTCATGTGTCTATATTGATGGTTTGTTTACGTTTTCTAATGAGGAAAGAGTGGACATCTCATTGCCTCATCTTTGGTGCGCTAGTTCTCTTATGTTGATACCGAAAATGTATCAATAGAGGAGATTCCGGTTGCAATGATAAAAATAGATTCATATGGTTTACATTAATTTTTTAAGAATTTCTATTTTTAACTTATTACAGAAGTAAAAAATGCAGAACAAGAGGGTTTTTGTCACTGTTGGAACAACAAAGTTTGATAATTTGATTGAGACTGTAACTTCTGATGATGTATTGCAGGTATTTAATTGTTTAATTATAAATTTTTTTTTTTAAACTGAAAACAGTCTTCTGTTATTGCATATTACAATTTTATACACAGGAATTAAGCAAGAAAGGCTACAGCAAGTTGATAATGCAGGTTGGCAGATCTTATGTTAAACCTGTTTGTACTTTAAGATATGGCTTTACACATATTGAACTATTCCATACAAGTCCAACCATACAAGAAAAAATGCAATCAGCAGATTTAATAATTAGCCATGCTGGTGCAGGCACTTGTTTGGAAGCTTTGGAGCTGGGCAAACCTTTAATTGTAGTTACAAATGATTTACTTATGAATAATCATCAATTAGAGTTGGCTGAACAACTTTATAAGGATGGTCATTTATATTATTGTAATTGTAAAGGTTTAGCAGAACTTATTCAATCTATGGATTTATCAAAGTTAACACCATTTCCAGGGGATAAGAGTAAAGCCATTGCAAATGTGGTAGATGAAATAATGGGCTTTTCATGATTTGAGTTATAATTTTTATATTTTTTTAATATTTATTAGATTAAAGTTATATTTTTTCTTAAAGTACAATTTTATACCAATCTTGATTGTAAATGTACATCTGTATATTGTTTATAATACAAAGCGTAAATAAAATATTTATCAACTTCCAAAAATTAATAAGCAACAATGTCTTTATATAGAATGATATTTTATAGATATATTTTATTATTTAACATAATTTACAGTAAAATTACATACATCATATGCAGACAATTTTTCTGCAATATTATGTTCAACATTAGATAAGTCGGAACGGACCTTGTAGTTTAGTCTCTTTGAAAGCTCAAAGTGCCACAAGCTATATGTTATTTCATAGATGATTTCTATGATCAACAGATGCGATATTTCAAACATTTCGTTAATTTAGATACTGTACAGTTGTAAAAATAAAATGGAGTGCTTTTGTAATTACTTCAGTTTCAGAAGCCAGTTCATTGCGTATGTAAAACGACTTCTTGTGTAATGAAAAAGTAATGCTTAAAATATCGTTATACCCCCATGTTAGTTTCCTTCTGACATCTCAATTCTTTTCAACAATAGTAGTGGAGGTAACACGTTAAGTTTTATTTCACGAGTATACATGGACACTGAGACAAACTACAATGGTTTATTTTTTTTTTAATACCAGCAATGAGCTGATTAAAAAAAAAAGATTTAATTCAAGCAAGACCGCGACGTGTCATTTCTTTCAGTAATGTGTTTCCCATTTGTGCAGGACTCCTGGTTACAATAACGCCAGCCTAAACAAAAATTCAAAATACGTTATAAATAATATATAAATATTCGATACCTAGTTGTTTAATATTAACCTTTTCAAGTGCATCGATTTTATCTTGAGCCCCGCCCTTTCCTCCTGAAATAATGGCACCAGCATGACCCATTCTCCTACCTGGTGGAGCAGTAACACCAGCAATGAATGATACAACTGGCTTGGATTGAGCTCCCTAAAATTGAAAATAAAGTTACATACAATTTTCATGTGCATTTATAAGCATTCATATTGTTTAAAAGTAAATACTAACAGAATTATTTTCAGTCAGATATTCTGCTGCCTTTTCTTCAGCACTTCCACCAATTTCACCAATCATGATGATTCCTTGGCAAGCTGGATCTTGCAAGAATATTTCTAAACAGTCAATGAAGTCAGTGCCATTGAATGGATCACCTCCAATACCAACACACAGTGTTTGGCCTAGCCCAGTCTAAAAATAGTAAATTATGCATTAGATAATGGTTACCAATATTTTAAAACTAAAAAAGTTAACTTGATTTCTTACAAGAGTAGTTTGATTCACAGCCTCATAGGTCAAAGTTCCAGACCTTGAAACAATACCAATTTTTCCTTTTTGATGAATATGTCCTGGCATAATACCAATTTTGCACTATAAATATTCAAAATTAATAATAATTAATTGATGATTTGATTAAATGAATAACATGAGAAATTTGACAACATGAATTTAGTTGTTTAGTAGATTTTCAATTTAAAGAAAAACTTAAATTTGTTCTTTGTAATGAAGTGAAAATTAGTGGGTGATAAAGCTCATAAAACTAAACAATTGAAAAAGACTATTGCAAAATATAAGAATAGTAGTGTACAAGTGTTGTATTTAAAAATTATTTTTATGTTTGAGTACAAAAAACGAAATTTTTTGTTTGCAAAAACCTTAAGCATAATAATTTATAAAAAATTTATTTATAAAAAATCTTCTTTATTGCATTAAAAATTTGCTATATATAAATTCACAATACCTGTTCTGGTGCAATAATTCCAGGACAGTTAGGACCAATGAGGCGAGATTTGTTTTGTTCTAATAATCGCCTCTTTACTTTCACCATGTCATGTTGAGGAACTCCTTCTGTAATACAAACAATTAATGGCATTTCAGCGTCCATAGCTTCCATTATTGCTGATGCAGCTGCTGGTGGTGGCACATAAATCACCGATGCGGAAGCTCCTGTTGCTGCTTTAGCCTAATAAAAAATTTATATATATAGTAAGAGTTTTAGGTATAATGCATAAAATGTTGAATGAAATTTATTTTTGTCTTTATTAAAAAAATATTGATTGTTAATGATGTGTGTACTAGTTATTTGTATTTTGTTATCAAACTTGGAGTTCAATAAAGGTCAAACAGATTAGCTTATACACAGCATATTTCTTGTATGCTTTACAATTAGAAAAATTAGTTACTTGATTAGGGAAAACAATAAAAATATGATTTAGAAGTTGTATCAGTAATATAATAATATAATAATACATACAGCAATTTTTATAGTGAAAAATTTTAATGCATTTTTTAATTTTAATTATATATGTACTTGGATCAGTTCTAAATACACAAACATATGAGATAAAGATTAGATAATTAGTATTATCAGAACATTACACTTACTTCTTGGACATTTTTGAATACAGGTTTGCCAAGATGTTCGGTTCCTGCTTTCTTTGGATTGACACCTCCCACAATTTTCGTGCCATAATCTAGGGCCTGCTGGCAGTGAAAAGTTCCTTGCTTCCCCGTAAAACCTTGGCAGATAACTTTGGTTTCAGAATTGATTTTCAGATTTTTTCTTGTTTCTGTATAGTTGAATCTAATCTGAGAACGTAGCAGTCCTCGATTCCCGACTACAACAGAAAACAGTGACCTTCGTTAGTATAAAACACATCTGAAACATCCCCACCACTCATGATGCGGTGTGCTAAAAATAGCTAAAGCTAAAAATCAGAATTGACAGAGGTGGGAAAACAAAAAAAGGATATATAAGTAGATATGGCTTATGATAATTTGGAAGAAAACAATTTTGGCTGAGATTCGAGATCAAGGTCCAGTGATTGAAAGGTATACAATGAGGTTAGGGACATATAATCAATGATCATTGTAAACAAGGGTAATAAGTCAAATGTGATGCCACATAATTGACGTAAATTAACGACTTCGTTTAACGAATTAATCTACCAATAAAAGTCCAATTTCGCGCGTCAAAAGCTGCAACTGGGAAGTCAATGACACAGAAGAGGATCTTATCAAATGAAATTACTTGAAGAGACAGGGTCAATGATAAAAGGGAGCGTTTTTCAGGAACTGGTATAGAGTAGCAGACAGGAAACCGAGCCGACATTTCTTACATAATAATTCATCAGTAAAAAAATTAAGCTTTGACCTACTTGAAATCGAAATGACAAAGTACAAGGTTAACCGATAGGCCAAGTTGGGCACGGTTGCTGGCGCACGGGCGGGAGGACTAGGGAGGGGAACGAAAGAAAGTCAAGGGAGAGGCATCTGTCGCAACGAACACGGGATAAATCCACCTCGTTAAAGCTATGATCGCTGCCGAGCGGGGCGGGAGGGAATGATAGGGAACGGTGAAAGGGGCGCGCGACTCACCTGCGAATTTGGATACCGCCCTGGTTGCCACGGCCATCGTTCAATCGGCGATGATGATGATCTCGGGGAATAAAGGAGGGAAGAGTGAGAGTGAGAAAGCGCGCAGAAAGAGCGAGAGAGAGAGAAAGACACGGGTGTCGTCGTTGCGGTCGCTCGCTCTCACTGTGCGGCCACCATTAAGACTTTCGCAGTGTAGGCCCGACGAGCGACGAGGCAGACACCACGCGGGAGGATAGGGCGGCACGGCGGGCGCGCTCGGGAGGCAGGGGAAGCAAGAGAGAGGCAGAGACAGCGCTCGAGAGCAGACGCGCGACGACGAGAGACCTTTGGCCGAGCTACGGTCACTACCACTACTACTTGATTCGCCGAGCTTTCTGTGTCTGTGCGTGCAACTTGCTATTCGGCTTTCGCGTTCGGGTAACTTCGTCGCGATTCGCGTGGCGCGCGAGCATGGACTTGTTGATAGCGCAAGATTATAATTCGCCGATTCGCGAGTTTGCAGCTTAAGTTTTTCGCGTCTATCCGTAGCTTTTGTAACCCTTATACCGGAAGACCGGAACCCTCCACTACATTGACAGAGTTTGACGTGTCGGTACGGTATGAATAGTATCGAAGATCCTGCTGGCAGTTCGATATGAATCTTTGTAGAAATGACTTCATGAGCCATTTCCGAATTATTGCAAAACTGACTTCGTTGTGTGACTTGTTATTGTATATTAATATTGTAATTATAGACGATCTTTAATTAAGTGCTACAATTGACAAATTGTAATCTAAAAAAAATTGCCGGTAGGTACTCGCGGCTTTTACCTACTCAAGCTATATCTACTTACGCAGTACAGGCAGACAGACCCGATATGTTGTATTGGAGTTTCCTATAGTGACGTAGTATTGTGTTATATCTACTAATGTTTACTGGAAAAGTATATGAAATTTAACAATCATATTTTTACTTCTCAGTATACTTCATATACCATAGGTTTTGGCCCAGACGGATATACAATATGGCTGTGACACCTGCACTGATATTGCTGATGTTGGAGTTTAAAAAACGACAACAAATTCGTTTTGATAAGTAGGTATTACTTAACATATTTATATTTGGAAAATACTTAATTGTACTTTATCGAGATTCCACTCTAGAAATTTATGCTTCATCCAATTATCCATTGTTATTTAAAAATCATAAAAAATATCAACGAAATGTCATCATTCGTTCTGTGCGTAATAGTTTGCGTCGCGCATTAAAATAATTTATCCCACAACGTGACTTCTTGGAATCTTCACGAAGATGAATACACATGTTCATTTATATGTTACGCGTGACAGAAATAAAGAATAAAACATGGATGTCGTTATGCCGTCATGAGTGCATCGCATGCTATAGCTTGTTCTTTTGCTGAGTAGTCTTCTACATTGCCGAAAGATCGACGGATACCTCCGTACAATTGTAATAGTATAGAAGTTTATGAAATTCCAAATTATTCTGACACCTTCCACTCTTCTAACCAAGTCAATTATCAATTTTTGTCAATTTTTGACTAAAGAAAGCAAGCGTCTAAATGTAAAACAAACAGTTACTTCTGTTATTTGAAAATTTTTCCATCTGGCTCCCAGTTTAGTTATAAAATTAAAATAGTTATAATAAAATTTAATTATTCAGTCATTTTTTTGAATTGTTACTAAGTATGCATTAATATTTTTCTTTTCTCATTAAAAAATAGACAGGGTAAAATGAAGCAAATTGAAATACACGAGTAGCAATTCGCTTGACATGTAGACGTTTATACTTTCTTTAGTCACAAATTGGTAAAAACTGATAATTGACTTGGCTAGAAGCGCGACGGTCATTCTGACGATCTAAAATAGAAATTCTCGTTTTAAACTTGGTAATAACTAATACTTAATATATAACATTATTTAAAACACATGGAAAACATTCGGTTACTTTTTAATGATTTGTTCTTAAATTATTTGAATACGTTAAAGTGTACAAAAGAAAAGTGTACAATATAGTCTCCTGAAATCTTTCATTGTATACACTACAAAAAATCGTTGAACCACCGTGGGAATCACATCGTCACTCCCAACGAAGACTAGCACATCTCAAATTCTCGGCGAAGACTTATATAAGTAGCACATTTCGCGCGCTGGGAGAAATGAAATATATACACACACACACACACACACACACACACACACACACACACACACACACACACACACACACGAGCGAAAAAGC
>JAYJLV010000011.1:25599088-25617739 GCA_036873485.1 Torymus texanus | reverse complement strand
ACCACCCCAGAGCACATGTTTGCCACCCTCGCCTTCGGCTCGGGTGGCAATTTACACGTGCTCTGGACTGGCCAACTTTTTACCTCCCTTGTTGTGTAATATACTATTACACATCAAATTTTCAGTATTTGAATTATCACAATTATCGCTCTGGTGAAATTATAAGGCTCTCCCGAGCAGCGGTCGTGCCTAAAAACTAGCTGGAATAAGATCAAATCTTTTTTACTTTTAATAAAAAATTTAATTTATTTGTAATAGTATATCTTTGTTGACAAACAGTTCTAAAAAAATTATCAAAAAGAAATATAGCTCATTAATAATGAAGGTAAGTCAAATATTTGCTTTCTCTCTTTGTTTACGTTTTACATGTCAAAACAAAAATTAGTTATCGATAAAGAACGTCCACATTTGAAAATATCCCGCAGCACAGTGACGCTGATCGCTGGCACATCAGGTTCCCGTCGGTACGCTATCAACGCACCCAATACTCCATTCTCTTTCTCCGACAATAGCCGCAGCTTCGATCCCCGTTGCAAGTGCATCTCCGATCCTCCGCGAGATCATATAGCACACACAGCCGCCAGAACACGGGCGCTCCGCACTAAGCGCAGCCAGTAGTGCACAGAGAGCTGCAATCGACCCGACGTTGCTTGCAGGCAGCAGCAAGGAAACGCACGAATCGCGACCGTCCGCGTGCGGCTGGCGGAAAAGGGGAAAAATACGTTATGTAGGTGCTAGTGGGTATCCAGGTGGCGCTGCTGTCGTCCGCCTCGCCCGGGTAACTGCGCCGCGGGGGCGTCGGGCGGTCGGGCCGCTGCCTCGTACGCTCGGAGGGGGCGCGCTTGTGTGGGGCCGCGGGGTGGGGAGGGACGCGAGAGGAGAATACTCGCGCCGCGCGCGCACCCAACGCCGCCGCTGCCTGCAGTATCTGCTCTCTCTCCGCCGTTCGCTGCCTTCTGGCCTCTCCGCGCGCCGCCGAGCTGTGCTGCGTCGCTGTGTGTGTGGAGCAGCCTCACGCCTCGCCTGCCCCCGCGCGCGCGCACCCGCGCGTGTGTGTGAGTATATACATTTACTCTCTCTCTATATCCGTATGTCTGTACGCCCGCCATCATCGTTGCCCTTGTGCTCTAGCGTTTTCCCAACAACTGCGTCGCTGTCTTTTCATATGCTTATATACATGCTTTATTTATTGGCGATCTGTGCATGTGCATGCTTGCGTGACTGATGTATGTCGAGGCGTTATAACGCGCGCTCGTCGCTCTCTCTCTCTCTCTCGTCGTCGCCAATCCGTTAATCCCGTTTTTTCTCCCGTTACTCCGGGCGGGCGGGGAGGGAGAGAGAGGAGAGAGGCACGCACAGTGCGCGCGCGCGCGCACCAGCCTTCCTCTCTCTCTCCACCCCCCCGCTCTCTCCCGCGTAAAAAAGTCTCCTCGTCGAATTCCCCCTCGTGTTTCTCTCTCTCTGGCTCTCTCGCTCTCTCTCCGGCTCTCTCGCTCTCTCTCTCCGGCTCTCTCTCTGGCTCTCTCTTTCTCTCTCTCCCTCTCTCACTGGCTCTCTCTCACTGACTCTCTTTGGCTCTCTCCCTCTCCCGTGGGAGAGAGAGAGAGAATACAGACGAGCGCGCGCTCGGGGCAAAGCTATGCTATATAACATATAGATAATGCGCGCGAGAGGAGAGGAGAGAGGGAGAGAGAGAGAGAGAGAGAGAGAGAGAGAGAGAGAGCCACAGAGAGAGAATGAGAGAATGAGAGAGAGAACGAGAGAGCAAGAGAGAACGAGAGAGAGTCTCTCTCGGAGAGAGAGGTAGTGCTGTGCCGTGTGCGAAAGAGGAACGCCGCGTTCTGTGGCACCGCTCCAACACCTCGACGCCCGTTAACCTGGCCTGAATACTCTCCTTCAACTCGCTCTCTCTCTCCCCGTGCGATTTAGCCCACTTTGCGGACTTTCACCGCGTCTCCGTCACATATATATACATACAACACACAAAGCAACCTTAAGAGAGAGAGAGAGAGAGAGAGCGTGAGTGTGTGACCGTCGTCGCGCCACGGCTGCGCCTCGAGGAGACGACGCCGAGAGGTGAGTGCCGTCGCATCTTACGCTTATACGGATCGGATACGCGTATAAGTAGTAGTATATAGAGTAGTAGTAGTAGTATATATCCAGACGAGCCAGTCTTCTTCTGCCCCGCGCGCATCATCTCGCTATTTTTTCGCGCGAGTGACTGCAGCTCGCCGCCGTTGCCGCCGCATAGCCGCCGACGCGTCCGACAGTGTGTATATGTGTGAGTGTGCGTTGCCGTATATGCGGCACTTCGGAGGGCTAGAAGGAGGAGGAGGAGAAGGTGGCACCGCCGCCGATACCACCGCCGCCACCGCGCTGGAGAAGGAAGAGAGACGACACGAGAGCCTTTTTCGTTAGGTTAGACGCTCATGCACACATACGCCAATACACATACGTACATACACACACACGCATATGCTCCGATATATAACGCGAACGAACGACGGAGGGAAAAAGAATAAGAGCGCGCCGACGCGCGCGCACAATGCTGCTGGCTCCTCTCCCCTCGTATCCATATGTATATCTATATCTATACACATACAGCGCATATATACGTTGACGTATATGTACATATATATACGTGCGCAAGAATGTATGTATATATATGTATACGTAGCAAACGCTCGGCGAACGATTTTCGCGGAGTGCGCGCGAGTGGCGTCGCGTCGGTCGGGGTGGGGGTATTAATTAGTGCGCGCTATAGCGAGTGAGAGAGAGAAAAAGAGAGAATGAGAGAGGGAGAGAGAGAGAGAGTGGGCGGACGCCGCCGCCACCGCTGGGCTTCGCGATACACACATACGTACATATTCGCACATATATACAGGCATATATAAGCTTACATACACAGGTATACCCGACAAGGCTCGCGTAAGTATGTCTCCGACTGACCGCTAACGGCACATCTGCCGCTGCACTTTGCTTTTCGAGGACGAGAGTCGCGGAGGGAGGGAGCAAGAGGGAGAGGAACAGAGAGCGAGAGAAATATCGCTCGAACGCTCTCGTTCGCTCTCTTGGTAGGTCGTCATCGTCGTGTGTGCAGGCTCGCGTGTGTTGCTACGTCCCCCTTCCCCCGGCACTGCTGCTTCTCACTGCTGCTGCTGCCGGTTTTCCTCTTTCTCTCTCTCTTCATTCAGACTCGTTAAGGTTAATGCCCTTAGGAAGCTGCTGCTGCTACTACTGCTGCCGCTGCCGCTGCCTGGCTGGCTGGCTGCTGGCCCCAGCGCTGGAAGAGAGAAAGACGCACGTACGCGAATAGGCGTCGGACTCTGGTCGCCGTGTACAATGGGTACGCTGAACCTGTTCTGTTTTTCGTGTGTTCTGCCCGTCTTTCTTTGCGTGTCTGTGCGTGTGTGTGTATGTGTATGTGCGCGCCTCTCGCGCGTTCTCTCCCTCTCTTCATCCATTTCGTGTACGACGCTCTCTCAGAGCAGAGAGAGAGACGCCATGGAAGAGAGGAGCCGTTTCGGGTGTTGCTGCCGTTGCTCCGCTTTGGGGCGCGAGCCGAGAAAGAAGAGATAGGCATCGAGTCGGCATCGGGTTTCCTTCTCACGTCCGCGATTCGACTGTTTCTTATGTGTGCTCTCTTGTTTTTTGCAGATGGGCAGCACTAGTCAGCAGTACAGTTTGTCCTGGGGTGAATTCGGTTCATCACTAGCTTCTGCAGTGCAACTTCTTCGAGGACACGGTGACCTGGTTGATGTTACACTAGCAGCCGAAGGTCGTAGTTTCTCAGCTCATAAGATAGTTCTCTCTGCAGCAAGTCCTTTTCTTCTAGAGATCTTAAAGGTATAGGATTGCTTCCTTATGTCATGATCTCTATGTTCTTATTAGGTTTAATTAAGCCAGAATGGCTCCGTTGCCCCATTCAATACTTTGTACGTGTCTTCTACAGAATACTTCCATAGCATTGGAGTAATCAGTAGTTTCCTTTCATCCCTACGTTTGTTTTCAATTATCGATGATAGTTTAGTTGTATGTGAGCATTTGTTTCTTTTGTAATCGTATTGCATTATTTCATCTCATTCAATTGTTTGACTGTCCTAATTAAATAATGGAAATTTATAAATTTTGCTCTTTTTTCTGTTTCAGACTACACCATGTCAGCATCCGGTTGTTATGGTAGCAGGTATTGGAGCGGATGATTTGGAGACTATTTTGGAATTTATATATCGTGGCGAAGTAAGAGTGGAGCCCTCACAGTTGCCTTCATTGCTGCAGGCAGCGCATTGTCTGAGCATACACGGATTAGCACCACCAACAATCTTGACAGAGGTAATTAATACAATTTAAATTCTTACCTTCTTCTAATTTGATCTCTTTGGACAATTCTAATAAAATATTATTTAACTTTTAGAAAGGAGAACAGGTTCCACTTTCCGCAATTCCAGGGTGTAACGAAAGTACTGTTTCTAGAGATACAATGAACTCCTACCTTCCTCAGCGCCGCAGGAAGAAGAAGAGGAAGCTATCTGGAGGTGGCGGAAAATGGCCAAGGTCTAGCTATTCCAGCCTTGAGTCACGGTCGCTGGATGAGCACTCTGAGGAAAACAGATCTGTACATTATGGTGACAAAGATGGAGACGACAGTAGTCACATAGAAGATGAAGGTAAGATATTTTTGGGTACACACTTTTTTTCAATTAGGATTATCCATTGAAACTTGTGTTTTGTGTCCGCAATTTTTTCACGTTTTGTGTACAAGTGGCAGTAAAAAGTATAAGATAACATATAGTAGGAATTTGCATTTACACATATAACAAGTACGGACACAAGCACAACCATCGAATGGGTTGAACTGCATATTAATTGGACTATGAGTAGAGTTACGAAAATTGGCGTGGCTAATCTTTTGACGAAAAGGTCAGTTCAGCCCTCAGCATGGTAATATTGTGTTTGTGTCTGTTAACAGCGAAAGAACGGTCGGAACACGCTAATCACCACATAACGTCGCCGCTGCCGCAACATCAACTGGTACACCCGGTCATTGAGCATAATCCGACAGCGTTAATCGCAGATCCGGAAGCTGAGCCGCATCTACACAATTTGATGCCGATGCAGCCGTACTCGCCGCTCCACATACCGCAGTTTCCGGGGGCCATTCAAAATGCAGCGTACAGTTCGGCAGCCCTAGCGGCGGCCTCGGCGGCCAGTAGTAGCACGGCGCAGACCTCCGCCCCGAGCAACTCGACGTCGACGACGTCCACGCAGTCGACCAAGATTCGCGGGGCCTCCGACTGTCCAGGCGTTTGTCCACTGTGCGGCTCGACGTTACGCCAGGCGAGAAACTTGCGCCGGCACCTGCTGTCCTCGTGCAAATATCGCTTCACGGCTAATCCAAATCATCAGATGTCCATGTCAGACTCAATGTCCATTGAAGTGAAGCCCGAAGTCAATATACAGGGTTACCCTGGTCAATCAGGTGTGTGTGGAACAGATAGTGGAGGGAGTAGTTGTGAACAAATCGTGTGCAACCCCAGCCCATTGCCCTCCCCATCTCCGCAGGGTTCTAACGTTGTTTCACCACATAGCAACATTCCATCACCAACGGTGGCCAGATGAAAAAAGGAGAAAACCAAGCTTAAGATAAAGTCGAAGATTATCCAGTAAAACATTTTGTGACTTCGACTTTATATTAGGGAAACAGATTTTTGTGCGATTCATGCATAGACTGATAAATCTTGTTTCACTTTGTAGCTAAGTACTTATGCCACACTATATACACAATATTTATATTTGATACTATTTGCCCAATCGTAAATACTATGTATTTGTGGCAAAAATTGAGACTGGTACTTCGACAAAGGCAAAGTCCCAAGTAACTTTCAAAGTGAAGAATTCAGTGGTTGGATTGTATAATCGTATTGAGGACAATTTCAAATACTCACCTAAGTCTAGATTGTAACTTCGAACATTTTGATTGACCTTTTAGAGGAATGAAACGAATGTTAAGCTAATCGTTTTTTGGTTGAGTATATATAAATCTTCCAACTTAGCTCGTAAGGGAACTTGTTTGACGTAACTAGATTGTAAGAAAAGTATCAGGAGTTAAGGGATTGAATAGCTATGGAATTTAAAAAGATCATATATCTTTCTTTATAAATCTTCATTATTATTTATATCACTGGTTCTGTAAAGACTTTTCTACTATTTCATTATTTGTTACTTATCATATTTAAAGCTTTATAAAAATAGTTACTTCTTTATAATGTTTTGCGATTCATAGAGTTATATGATGGATTAAAACTTTTATTTAATTATTATAAATGCAAACTGTAAATTGTATCTATATTTACTTTGCCTTGTAAATAAAAGCATAAACATTTAATATAATTTTTAAATCTCTTAATAAAATTGTTTTTTTTTTTATCACCATATCAACTCGAACTTGCGAACGCTAGTCTTTCTCTTCTAAACATAAGCAAATAACGTAATAACACATTACGGAAAGTACAATGGTCTTCCCTAGGTAGATTACGTATATTTTGATTCTAGGCGATTGGAAGGATAAGTCAAGAACTTTATCAGATCAGCCGGCTACTTGTCCGCTGTGCGGCGCGATTATTCGCCAATCCCGAAATTTGCGACGGCATTTGGAACTATTGCATTTCGGAATTGGCTCCGGTAAATCTGGATTGCGTATGAAAAAAGACAAGGGGGAGAAGGGTTTTACCCCTAGGTCGCCCTCTTACTCTAGAGCCTCGTTAACGTTAAGGGATAGCGCGCATCATGCAAAGTCCAGCGCTACCGATTACTCGACGACAATGCCTCCTTCCCTAAACTTGAGCACCTCCGTCAGCTCTAGCGCATCTTCCGCTAACGTACCAGGTAATCACACAAGCTATACCTTATTATGCAACCTCCATATACTAAACGCTTCTACTCACCTCCAAATCTGTCTTTTTGTATACCTATTGCAAGTGCTCCCGAGGGACATGAGAACATGAGACATAAACAACGACATTACTTCTGTTCGGCAGGTTCGTACTTGCTGGGAGGCTCGAGCGACCACCACCACCACCACCACCACCACCACCCTGCCCATCACCACGGTCACAACAACACCCCCGCCCACCAGCTGCCCTCGGCCTCCTGTCCACCCTCCTCGATGGCGCCCCACAGCAACGGCATCTACTCGTCGGAGGGGGCGAGCATGCTCAGCTGCCTGCTACCGACGCTGCCGACGCTGCCGGCCCTCTCCACGCCCCACGACATGTTCCGCCACTCGGAATTTCTGCGCGCCAATATGGGCTACCCGGACCCCGCGGTAGCGCGCCAGCAGCACGCCAGCCGCCACCTGCAGCGCACGGACGTCACGTGAGACCGGCGATAGTAGCGGAGCGGTCGCGCCCTGATGTGTGACTACTTCGTTGAGGGCTGCAAGTCCTTCCGCAGATTGTGAGGGAGGGGGCCCGACCCGCGATTGCGAGGACTGAGCGCGTCCACTCGAAGCGGCTTTAACCAAGCGTTCATTTTGGACATGTCCATGGGTTGTACATACGCAAAGGCATGTATTATTTCTAGCCACACGGGAGAATTTTATATTTGTACATCGAAGATATATAAATATTGTATAACTGGAACATTTTTGAGATAAATAGCCGGCGAGACTCGCGCCGCTTCGAGTGGATGCCCGCGCGCGCGCGCCTACGATTATGCTTGCATTTAATTCAAGAAGCCTTGGAGTAGAAAAAAGGCAGAGATTTTTATTGAAAAGATGCGCGCGTCATGTAAACAGTTTTTAAATTACGATAATAATTTATGTGATAATTAAGATGTACATTCTTAAATCGACGTAGAATACGTACAAAAGAATAATAATAATTATAATAATTATAATAATAATAACAACAACAACATAAATCGATGAGTAGTGCGATTGCATTGTTGCAATGACGTACGTTCTCCCAACAGAATTAATTGCGACGGACATGTTTCAAACGCGAGGCTTTTAAACAACGAGATTTAACTCTTCGGTTCCGTGCTTTTCGTGGCCGATTGCAAAGGGCCAATTTCGATTAGAAATCCTCTCGAGCTCGCCCTTCAGGAGCTTCAGGAGGTCATCCAGGTATCTCAGTTCATACACTTCGTTGCGAAGTTTGTTAACGTCTTCTGACAAATGGTTCACTTTCCATTCGTCTTTCTGTGGAGGTAAAGAAATAATAATTTCACCTTTATTATTTATACGGAATTCTAGATTTTGTAGTTTCTAATCAGTCTTGAGAAGACTTCTATTTTTTTAAGTGCTGTATTGTTAAGTTTTATTGTAACTATGTTACTAATTTTTAATTAGAAAATGCTATATTTTATTATATTAACCGCTTCATGGATCATGTTTTACACCCGTAATCATTTATTTAATTTTGTATTAAATAGTCGTAATAAACAATTCATATAACAAAATTTATAGATGTGTATTGAACTTTTTTATGCTACTTGTTTATCCATAAGTATTAAATTTATAAGATATTGTAATTATTGCAAGCAACATAAAGCTATTTGTTAAAACTTGTATAACGGAATTCAAAATTGATGATTTCACTTTACGCTATTGTTTTATAACAGAATTAATATAATTTTAGATATACTATGTTCTATAAGTGATTATCAACTGTAACATTTATGAAACATTAAATATTTAATTTTTATCAAATTATTTAACTTCAATTGCTATTAACTTAATTCAATACCTCATTATAACGTTATAATGATCGAAACCGTTAAATATTACAATTCACAATAGTAAGTGATCCAGTTAAACATTTTGTTCAAAGTACTGCTCTTAATACTAAAATTATTTCCTCCAGTTGGTTTTTGAATAATCTAATTGAATGTAAATAATGTAGAACATACTCACAACAATAGTTTACTAACGACCGCGTAATATTGATATTAGTTTACAGTACAATGTATGGTTTAAAAGACTAGACATTTAGAAAAAGGTGACTCTTTTGGAAGGAAAATGAAGAATTGTAAATTATCTAACTGTCACAAACTGCTTATGAATTCATAGTACGTAAAAATTTTTTAATTTATTATTGACAGAGATCCGCACGAGTAATGAAAGTATAAGTAATACCCACCATGAAGTCCCGGCGCAGCTGACCGATCTCCTCGTACAGGTCCTTACTGGAGTCCTGCAGCCTCTCGACGCGGTCGCGCAGCTGTTCGAGCTCGGTCTCCGGATCGAGAATCCGATGGTGCCGATCTTGTGTCGGCTGCCGGCCGTCGGGCTCAATGGCCAGGGCCAACCTGGCAAGGCAGTCGTGATTTGAGCGTCGCAGCCTGTCTTCACCCAGGAGCAGTGCTTCGGCTCGACTTGGGTTGCTCTCGAGCTCTGCGAGGATTGACGACACCTCGTTCACCTCTGACGATTGGTCTGTCTACAAGAGGAGATGAAGAACGAAATGATTCTTTTGATAAAGGATCATGTTATTGCACAATAACGAGTAGCGGTAATACCGCACGCAACTAATTGTAGGTGAAGGGTTGAATGTTGACAGTGAAATCCAAAATTTCAAATTGTCTTTTTCATTAATGAGTTTTCAAAACGGAAAAAATGTATTTTTTTAACATATCTTATATTTTACATATTCTTTCCAATGAAAATTTCCTTACGAAATTTCTATAGGGATTATTTATATTTATTTATTCGCTTTTATTTATTTATTTTTGTTCAAAAGAATTTTGTATGCCGTTTTGAGAAATATTACTTTTTTTTTTACCTGTCTCTCATGCTCTGAGAGCGTATACTCCAACGATACGTAAGCCAGTTCATCCGAGAGTCGCCTGGACAACTTCGCCGACAGTCTACTATCCTCGTCATCCTCCGCCTCGATCTCCTCGGTGGTGCAGCTGCAGTCGTCGACACGCGTTCCACTGTCCACTGATGATTCTTTTCCTTCCGAATTTTTATTGTAGGTGTTGTCGAATGAGTTATTACGGGATTGGAGGTTGCTTTGAATCCGCGATGAACCTCGTGAATCCTCTTGCTGGCTGTTCTCATTGCAGCACCAGCCATGTACTGTATTACGTACATATTCAGTTAAAATAGTATAGACATTCATTGATATAACTTTTTTTATTCAAAGTTTAAACGTTTTTTTTTTCATTTCGTACATCCGTGTATAATAGATTATAATTTTTTTTGTGAAATTGATTTATTCATTTGATTTTTTTATTATATCATCTTGTATTATTTGAAAGAAAGCGATAACGTATCTTACGGATGGATTATGAATTAAGAGTATACGAAACGCATGATATCATTAAAAATGTAAAAGTATATTATGATTTATTATGAATATTATTTGAAAATTGTTTAATAAACTTATGTAACTTTAATTTTCGGTAATTTCAATCATTAAATAATTATTTTTTTTTTTTTTAAATAAATACTGAAAGAATTCTGCTATTACCCGAGTACGGTCTTAACCGTGTGTCGGGCAGTCCGTCTTCTGTCCGACCGTCGTGTTGTAATAGCACCTCACCATCGCCATACCTCACGCAGCAATAGTGACAGCAGTGACGGCGATTCGTCGACCTCGTTAATGTCGTCGTAGCGCCTCGACAAGGACTCTGCAGAAGCTCGGCTAGGCCCGCTGCACCTGCGCATTATCGCCTCGCGGGCGAACATCGTCACTTTACGTTAGACTTACCGGTGTATGATGTACAATGCTTTTATGTATATCATGAAAGGGTTTTAAGTTTGGGTGATGTGAGCAAAAAGAAAAAGCAATATTTTAAATCTGATGGCGATATGAGAATCTATAACAGACTAAATATCGTATATAGCTTTTGTGTTATTACGTACAGACTTTCCTATAATTCAATCAACGTATAAATTCATTTTGAAAAAAATATTTATAGTTCGTAATTTTTTTTGCATCAGTTAACAAATCAATTACGATAGATTTACTAAAAGTTAGTTACAGTTGTAAACGTTACATATATATATATATATATATATATATATAACATAGAACACGGAGAAATTTCTATTTCTATTCAATATTCCAAGCGACCTGTATTTAATTTAAAACTAACAACAATGTTGCAAACACAGACGCTTATAGCTAGCGTACATAACAATATCGTTCTGGTATACGTGTTGAATTATTGGATAAAAGTTTGACGACATACCAGCAACGTGAAAATTTTTTTAATAAAATTTTTGGAATTTATCAATCCGCTTCGACCAGCCAATTTTTCGTCAAATTAATTTGTCAGTTTTTTAACGCCCACGGTCATACTGTCTAGAGATTCGTTCGGTGGCTGTCGCTCGATTATTTTTCCAATATTACTTTTTGGGATTATTCGAAAGTATTGATCCACAAAACAAATTAAATTGACAATCAAAATAGTTCCCTGTTATTTTTAATCTGGAAAAATCATTATTCAAAGTATATTATTTATTTTTGCAAAAAGCGAAAGTTACAAAATAAATCTATAATTTATACTAAAACGTTCTCCGCTAATAGGTATTATACAGAGGTTTCGGTTTTAAATATCCGTTTTTTTTATTATTATTTATTTTATCAATAAGGAGATGCAAGAATAAAAAGCGAAAGCGCGATCACTGCTATGATTCCAATTCGTATCAGAACTTCTCGAACCGCTAATAAGTATAAAAGCGACTTTAATATGCGCGACTTTCAACAATTCTTGGAATGAAAAATCACGTAAATTTATTCCAAGAATTTCGGAAAATATCGTTAAAATATTAACTTAAAATTTTCCATATTGATTGATAATAATTATATTACGCAGGGAAGTGAATTTGGATAAGTCGCTAATTGTATAGAAATAATTGAGTTATAATGAATTCATGCTGTTTGGTCGGTACAGTAGGTCACACAATAAAGGTCGATAATCGATATTCTATTGTTTCACACCCCCTTATAACAATGAGTATATAAAAAGATTTCAGTGTAAATATCGAGGCACTAGTTCTAACTGGATTAATGATAAAAAAACCGCATCTGGATGCCAATTGCGGCTGTAAGGACGGACGACTTCTAGTGTACTACGACGACGAGTTAGACAACGGTAAAGGGGAGTGTCCGCAGATCCTGATGTTTCCACATCTCTGTGCGTAAGTTATTTGTACAGCGTCTATACATCTGTGCCTTTATTGTATTTTTGACACATATCATTCGATATAGACATGTGTCCTTTTGTTCGAATGTAACACGCGACGCGATTGTTGTATTCGTTTTTATTCTTTAGTTTATGATCTAAACCTAACCTTTTTCCTATCACTGCAACGTAATCGTCGTACCGATATTCTGATTTCGCGAACATTATATATATATACGAATGCTTCTCTACTGTCTGTCGAAATGGAAAATTCGAAATCTACGTTTGTAGCAGTTCTATGTTGTATTAACTCAGAAATTATCAGATTAGACTTGCATCTATAGCAATCAGTTTTAGGAAACGATATAGTTCTCGAGTACGTATCATAGCAAGTATATTATATCAGAAAATTGCATTTTTTATTATGCGTATTTAAAATAACTATGATTTTATAATGTAAGTAATGGGGTTATTGTAATCACACGTATTTCATAGAAGTATATGAAAGTTAATTTAACAAACGGATTTTTGACCAACCGATAACAATACATAATGATTTTGAATTAAAACAGCTATATGTAAATGGTATTCACTTTCCGTTTGATGTTTCTTTTCTTGGCCAATGTTACTTTACTTGTGCTACGCTTCTATTTTACAGCTAAAAATATCTTTAAAAAATACTAATAAATGAACGATTTGAAAATCACGGGCTCAATAGGAATTTTTCTTTTTTCTCCTCCCACACTCATCAGTTTCTTTAATTCACCGGATTCACCTTAACCACTCATTAAGCCTCAATTCCTATCTACATAATCCCCTATACCTCCCGCCAGTCCCAATCGGGCGCGTCCACCACATAATCAACGACGACACCGCGTCCTTACCAATTTTCCGATCGTCCTTCGTCTCGACGACTCTGTCCACGTCCGTTCCCTTCCCGAAATTCCTCCGCTGAGCTGCGAGGAGGTCGGCGAGGGTAGGATAACATCGTGGTGCCGGCATGAGGATTCGGTAATCCTCGCTGCGGACTAGTCGCTCCGGCGTGTAGCATAGCGCGCGTCGGCCGTCGGTTCTTGGTAATGTCAGAGTCTCGAGGTTCAGCGATCGCAACTCGATATGCTCGGCTTCCTCGCTACTGCGTCGACTGCGAGACGGCGAAGCGTTTTTTGTGGTGGTGGCTGTGACGAGGAGTGCGCTTGCTGTGGGCACGTCATCTGAGCCTGTGCACGAGATCGCGGATTCGGATGAGACTGAGGGCGGTTCCGTCACGCTGGGTTCTGGTAGTTGGGCCTGCGAAGTTGAGAAAAAAAAAGTTGGTGAAGCCTGAGATTTGGTTGCAGTTATTGAATAAAGCTATTTTTTTCTTCTTGATATTGATTTTTTATGAGAGGTATAATATTACATTTTTAAGATAGTTATTTTCTAAAAGGAAAGAGTTTATTTGACTTTTGTTGTTGAAATTGTCTGTAAACCTAATTTAGATAATATAATTATAACTTACAATTTTGGGAACAATTTCGAATATTGAATTTTGAGAGTAATATAGATTCATATTTTATGAGCAAGTGTTCATCTTGTTAATTTATTAAACATAGTCTATAGAAATAAACTTTGCTGCTATAAATTGAGAACGTGGTTTAAAATTAGAAGTTAATTATAAAATTAGTATGTGCATAACTAAACTTAGTTTGCACTTGAGCAAGTCCTTATTTAAAATTGAATATTTAAGAAAAATATTTCAATGCAACGTAATTTGATATAAAATATGAGTATATAAAAAATGCGATAACTGTTATATTATAAAATTAACTGAGAATCTTTAATGATTTCCTTTATTAAAATTGATGGCTATTTTATTTCGCGTTTTATTTGCAATCTGATTGGTCGGAAGCGTTGGTATGCCAACATGATGTTGTTTGTTTACATTTTTGTAAAGTTATTTCTTTCCTTGTTTTTCGAATTTAATATGCAAAGCACAGAGTATCTCCGCGCGCTTAGCGCGCATTTGATCTAGTATTGTATTATTAGAGATGAGTGCATTAAATTTAACTATAGTCTTGAACTACGAAAAATGTAGTAAAAATGTTACAGTATAGAAAATGTGGTGTGTTTGTTAATTGCTATTTCTTTGAATAAACAATTAATTTCGAAAACAAAAACGACATATAGTTGATTTGTTTCTCTTCAATCAATTTTTTTAATTTTCCATATTATTTTTTTGAATTTTTATAAAAATGTAATAACAATAAACGTAAAAATAATAATGATATTGACACTGTGTGACTAAAATATATGAGAATAAAATAAAAAAGAGATATAGAGATGAAAGTAAATAATACTTGAGATACAGTGTGATAGGAACCTTACATGTGACTCGACACCAATCCACCAACCGAACGAGTCCTCATCGGTGCCCGAAGAACAAGCGCTTGAAGAGTCGCGGAGGGAAAACATTTTGAAACTTCACGTCGTTCGTGTCGTTACCTGAAAATAAAATATCTCTATAAGAAAAATATAAAAATAAATAAGAAGTTATAAAAGAATGTCGATTTGTAAGTTTCATATTGTTGAAAAATTTTATAATATCAAAAAAATAGTTACACGATATAAAAGAAATTTTGTATATTTTAATTTTACTTTTTTCTTATCTTGCTGAACTATCTTTACCCTGAAATATATCAAAGTACACCACTAATTGAAAGAGGCTTACGTATAAAACAAGTTAGCAAAGTGTTGCCAGACAGGAACAGATACGTTTACTAATGATTCGCTTAATGAAAACATAGGTATCTCTTATTTCTTGTTTGTTAATAGCAAACTTGTCATTATTCATCTCAATTAAAATAATAGATTTCGGAAATTCCTCTACTGCAATGAAAAACTGTATTTATTAAATCCAGATTTTTTCAGAGTTTACATTTAAAAAAATTCTAATTCCAAATGTGTATAAAATTTGTTACATAAGTGAATTGTAAAAATAGTAGTGAGGTGAAGGTGGTGCGAGGTATGACAGGATAACGAAAGGTGTATGTAAGATTATATAAAACTAGATCTACTGTATTTTGAATAATCCCACATGATACAAATATGTATGCATAAGTTTATTTATATTTTATTTATAGAGATGTTTAATTTTAAATTTAGAACGTTTTTCCATTTTTGACCTATAGCTTGAATATGAAAATATGCCATTTTTATTAATGCTTTTGTTTCCACTGATGTGAATATTATGATAAATTAAGCTCGAAGTGTCTGAAATGTTATCAAGCTTTATGACCTATGCGCAAAGATAATAACTTTGTGTACAGTACTTGACAATGCAAATGTTGCTACTATATTAATGTCGTAAATCTTTAACATTTATCTGAACTAAATTCTCGTACACATGGAATAAATATACTGACCACCCAGTTGAGAAAAAATTACAATAATATTATCGAAAATTGCCATTATGTGAAGTGTCTTTTAAAAACACTACAGATTGTAAAAATATTTAAATAGTTACAAGAAATTTTGGTAATACACAAGAAAGTTTGATATCATAAATGTGTGGTAATTTTTGCATTTTTAAATTGTTATATTATTATATTATACTGAAAACGTATTATTTCTATGAAAATAAAGTTGCAATTTGAAGGTAATAATTAGTGCAATTGTTAGTACTTATAAGATTCATACTTATCTAATCATAATTTTATATTCAAATATACTAATAACGAGTGGGTTGCGAAGGCTATCTTGAATGTCATTTTCTTTTTAATTAAGGATGACTATACTTATACTTATGTTTCCATTTTTAATAAATGTAAAACATCGTAAAGAAATGGATGCAAGTAATGATGCTCTTCTATGTTTAAGTCTTTGAAAATCAATTTATGGCCAATTTGTTACGTGATTTGATGAGGTAATTGCTAGTTTCCTTAAATATTCAACTTTATTTTGGAAATAATTGTAATCTATAAAACCATTTATTGTTTATGTCATCATTTATAAAAAAACTGCATTTATAGATTAACAAGATCTTCATCAAAGATTTTTTCGATTACTTCACATGGTGCAATCAAAGAAAATCGTTGAAATCTTAATTTTTCTGTGATCATAAGAGCAGTAATTTTGGAATCTTCTTCAAAAACTACATCTCTATCTCTTACTTTATTAGTTACATAAAGAACAAATACCCGAAATTCAATAAATCAACGTAAATCTATTTCTCCAACAAGTTGATTCCCCTGTATAACAAAAGATATCTTCTTACGCTAAACCAGCTCCACTCAGTCTTAAATACCCACAAGTCTAGTAAGAGCTCGCGTTGTTTTACGATAGCAATAAACAAATCAAAGTAGAGAGAAGAACTACTGGCGTGTATCCGCGCGCGCACATGTACAGCTCCGTGCACCGGACGCTCGGCGCGATGTGCTCGACCCGTTTCTCTCTTTCTCTCTCTCTCTCTTTCACTTAAGCGGCTTCCGCGCCAATGCCGCGCGCGCGTATAAGCGCGAGAGAAGCGCACGTATATATGCGCTCGTTAGTGTGTCAGTGCGGCCGGCGATTTTCCCGCCTTAATTAGCGGTTTCGATCAGTAAGTGCGCCATTTTTTCCTCTTCTCGATATAAGGATTTTTCGGTGGGTAGTTGAGAAAGTGTATGGGGAACACTAATTAAGAGCTGACGTTGTGTGTTTGGATGATGATAATGATGATGATGACGATGATCGTTAGTGCAAGGGCGCGAGTGTGAGGTTGTTAGCGAGAGTTTGGGATTATCTCGTTGCGGGACTGAGTGCGAAGTGATAAGCCTCGCCGAAATGTTTCGCGCTTGGTTTTGGCCTTATCAGCAGCTGTAATGGGAATATTTAGTAATGACCTAAGAAATTAATCTGAGAAACGTTAATTAATTGGTTATTGGAGGCCGTATCGACTGAGATTTCAGAAGTTTTTTTTTTTTGCTGAGGTTTAATTCAAGCGCGTGTGTGTATCTTGCGGATGCAACTTTGTCAGCTTAGCAGTAAACATCTTACGAAATTCTTAGGATAAATGCGATGACGATGAAATTTTCCACTGCTTAGCACAGAACTTATTGCTTAAAAATTCAAAACGTTCGGTGGAGAAGGCGTTACCGAAGATAATGAAAATGCATTTCATTCTTGCGTGCGTAATTTTTGCATTTGTAAAACCTTTGCAAGGAGCCACTTTTGTTTTGAAAAGCTTCGTAAACTGTAATTAAGTTTATGTATATGGTAACGTTTACGATGATATTCTACTTTTTGTGTCATAAAAATGTATATTTTCCTTCGACAGTCAGTGACGCGGATTATTTCCATTATTAGACATTTTTTTTTTTCGTCCATGACATTCAAACGATAATGGCGCATAGTTTGATCGATTAGCATTATAAACATGAAAATTATATTAGCTTATACTAAAGCGAAGAAATTGATTGATGATGTAATCATTGACGTACACCACTGACAAATTAGCCGAATAAAAATGCAGTGTACATGGTTTCGCACAACAGCATATACGAGCTTGAGAATTTCAGAAATTGAAATTGAATAGCGCACAATCATATCGTATCACATATCGCAACTCTGTTATATTTTCGCGGGAAACTATGCGAACATCTTTTCTCACGCGTATCTAATAAAAATTTGACTAACAAGGCACTTCTTATCTATATAAATCGTTAGCAATTTCCATACAATTTTACTTGATCCACCGTCAAAGTATTTTATTAAGCGTATAAAAAAATTTCACGTCAATTCTTACAGCTACAGTATAAAGCAAAACATCAAGTCACTTTGTTGCATGCTGCAACGAGACCGTTGATGTTTCATATAGCACTCCATCGACTTGCAAACGACCAGCACTCCACTTCATGATCCCCTAACGCTGAAACCACGAGTTGTCACCTCTATTTTTTTTTTGTCGTTGCACCTCTCCCTCGCGATCGTTCTAATAAAACGCAATTATCGAATTGGCCGCCTCTCACTTTTTCCAACTGGCGCGCGCTCGCACGCGTGCACTCGCGTGATGTAATAGCCTCACGTCGGACGGCCGCTGCACCGCACACTAAAGAGGCTTTGGGATCGGAGAGCGTATAGTCGAGGCGGTGGTCGCCTGCGCTGCGAGCACTGCACATCGTCATGGAGACGCTAATTTAATATTTGTGCGTCTCGGATTGCGTTCATGCACACGTGTGAACGATCCGCGTGGTTGGCATTTTTTCGGTTTATCAAGGGTGGGTCGCTTTCGTTTGAGCATGGAATTGATGGATCGTTGGGATTTAGATTGTATAGGTGTTCATTGCCAATTTACGGTTTTTAGAAGTTGTATAGTGGAACTTTTACTAAATTTAGTATAATAAAAAAGCTATAAATTTAGTGGGTACTGCAAATACCAAGGTTCATCTTTTTATATTGGCAGTAAAATAACAAATTTTGCTTTCGATGTAGACTTTGATGATCGTATTGTAAATAATTGGTAGAATGAATAAGATGGTCGCACGATCCAATTTGTAA
>JAYJLV010000011.1:25568033-25598988 GCA_036873485.1 Torymus texanus | reverse complement strand
AAATTAATAAAAAATAATGTATTTGACCTTGAAATTGAGACACCCCGAAATTTTTAGAGTTATAGGTATCTCAAAATACTGAGGTGATAGACTAAAGTTAAGGTCATATTTGAGATCAGCACATTAACATACATAAGGATATGATAGTCCGTGTTCTGGACCAGACCACTTTCTTTCTTTTGTGTGGCTGTGTTATTAACGATACGTGATGTTATTCAAGCTTAAAGAAATAATGATGTGAATATTTCCTTAATAATTTCATAAAATATGGAAGACTTTTTCTACTTTAACCAACCAAGTTTCGTTATAAATATAGAAGATACATCTTTGAATATCTATAAGAAAACTGTCCAACTTTCCTTTTCCGCGACGAGAATGCACTATTAAAAGAGAACCTTCCGATTCCATTTCCATTAACATGCGAAATCCTCGGCGACTCGATTGCGAGGACACGCAGATAAGACAAAATAATTGATTTTCCAAGAAAAGACTGCTGCTACGCGAGCCAAAGCCACGCGCGATCACGTATTCTCGTATTCCGTGCGCGCGGACCCCGAGCGGAAAAATGCAAGAGAGGAGGAAAAGAAGAGTCTCCCTCCCTCTCTCTCTCTCTCTCTCTCTCTTTCTCTCGCGTGCTGGATATTGAAAGTCGTGGGAGGGATGTGTACGGCGAGGGCGGTTTTGAATGTGGCGCGTCGGTGACAGAGAAGGGGGGGGGAGGGAGGAGGTCGTACGATTCGATATTACTTCTGCAGTCGGCAGCGTGCGCCGGCTGAAATACACGCGCGCCCGCGCGCGCGAGTGGCGCTCGTATCTTTGGTGCGCCAGGATTGGAAATCCGTGGATGTAAGGAGTTTGGGAAAATTACGGTGCCGCCAGAGAAGGCATCCGGCTGCGTACCGTGCGCGTGCGGACTTTTGTTTTTTTTTGTTCCTGCAGACTGTTTGCGCGTTGTCCGCCCCTGATATTGAAAATGGGAGGGCAATAATATGCTAATAATGTATAATCGCAATGTGATATATTTATAGTTCGAATACTTAGTAATATGTGCTGTAATATATAGTATATATAGCACTACTAATCTATTGCAGAGTTTAAGATTAAATAATTCACTTATCTTCTTTTATACTTGAGTATGAAAATTATCCTTGATATTTTATTTACATAGTTTGTTCTTTATTCCAACCATTCATTTAACCAAAACTATTAAATCAGCATTGCAAAATATATAGAGTAAGTTATAATTTTATTAAATTTGAAAAGATATTTCGATTTACCTTTATATGAAAATTTTCGTAAAGACTATAATCGCATTATCTTTGTAAATTAAAACATCATTCAGAATTTTTAAATATTTGTATAATACTCGTTTCGTTCTTAATGTGCCTTTCTTGGAATCCACTACAAAAAATTTTCAAATTTCACAATTAAAAACAAAAGAAAATTCTTCAATTCTCAAAAAATTAAATTAACCTTTACAGTCAAAATAACACAGTCAAACGTCTCAGTACAGAAATAAAGACGAATTTACTTTCTACTTTTGACAACAAACCACAATTTTTGCAATCTGCAGTAGTAAAATAAAACACCTGATAACTTTAGAAAAATGTTTGTGTGGCGAAATTCATACAATTTCTGTGAAAATCAGCGTAATAAAGTATAACATTTTGAGCTCAACCTTGTACTGAGATTCTTTAATAATTCCAGTAAACCTAATTAAGATTGTTTTTCTTATTTTATTTATTTATTTTTTCTCGTTAATACTCGCTGACACATTACTCATTCAACGATTTACTTTTCATGTATAAACTTTTTAAATAATTTTTTTCATAACTTCAACGTCTCAAAAAGTATGTCAAAAATACGTTTTTATTCTGGTTCGATGTATGTCAGGCACATTTTAATGTATGGAGTTCGCAAGGAACGCAGGAACGGTGATTTTTATCACATACATCACGGAGTCGTCTTCGTGACGAAATATCTCAGCTCGCATTTTAACTTGAGGAGATTTGCCGCGCTGACGATGAAATTGCCGGGGTGCCGCTGTGTATACGCAAAGCGTATTTCTCACAAAGCACTTCCGTCTCGTTCCTTCTCACCCGTCTATGCCCGTAAATCCATTTGACCCATATAGCAGGCGGGAGCGTCGCGGAGTAAGGAAAACTTTACACCCTTTTTCGTCCCTATATACGAGCTTTGCTTATTTACCTCTCAAAGAGTGAGTGCGCGGAATACCGATTTTCATGGGAAAATAGACGACGTAGTCTTCTTCGAACCTAAAAGGATAATACAAAGCATATAATGCTGTTTTGTTATAGTTTTCACGATTTTACGATTTGTAGTCTTTATGCATGAAAAAGTTGATTCAATATCATTAGAAATAAAATATTACTTAAAAAAAAAACGAATAAAAACATCGAACGTAAATAAAGATATTTAATAATTATATAAGGTAGGAGAGATCGGGATAGATCGGATTCCTTATTATTCTGTCACCACAGGTCACCATTTCTGCCATTTTATTTTCTAAGGGGTATTTTTATTGACATTTTGAATCGTGTCAGGATTTCAAAAATAGCCACATCGACCAAAATATCAAAATCAATATTCTTCTAAAAGTTATAGTGAATAAAAAGGTGAGCCAAGCAAAAGCTAGTTTTGCCTTTCTCCTCATTGAAATAATTATATTCGAAAAATTGTTCCGTAATGTACCTATGCTATTATTAAAATTAAAATTTTTCATAAATTATATTTTGGCAATATTTTAAAATAATATACGAATGTTAATGATAGACAATAAAATTTAATATAGGAATTATAATAGAATTAAATTTAAAAATGTCAAGTGCCAATGAATTGACATTAAATATCAAGCTCGTAGAATGTTTGTATAGGGAATAAGAGGTTGGATTGCAATGTGAATTATTTAGATATAAGTTTTCAAGATTTATTTAGATATATTTAAATACTCAATTAAATATTGTTAATTATAGGTTCTTTCAAAACTACAGAAATTTAATCAATAAACTCAAAGAGTTTATACATTATTCTAATGAAGAAGCATAGTTAGTTCATAGGAAGGTTACAAAAAAGATTAAAATTTATTTAAATAGTAAGTAGACATTATGTCTAAAACTATCTTAACTATAACATGAGCCCTCTAAAAAATGCTTTACTAAATTTTCCATACACTATTTACTAACTGTATATGCGACACTAATAATTCTTCTCATTATCAATATCTTTTCCATCTTGGAAATTGAAGAGCCACCATTCTTATTAACAGAGCCATAACTCAATATAATACGCTTGAACTACATAACCCAATAACCCCTCGAAACGTATTCATCACATTGCGAATACATACCTATATCGGTCTCGCATCGATCGTGCAAGCGAACAATTAACCAGGCATCAGCCACTGTAACACGCGCATATACAACTCATATATCGCTAGACATTAACGACACCCACACTTCAGACTAACTGACGTTTCCTTGCGCTCGTTCCAGTGCAACAGATATACGGCTCTAACGGGGCGTCGGCGGGCATGCCAGCGGGCATGACGAACCTGAAGATGGGCCCGATGATGGGCGGCATCCAGGGGGCGACGACACTACCCCGGCCGGGAAACTGGCTGCACCCTGCGGGCCTCAGGCACGGGCACAGCGCGGTCCGGGTCCGCCTCTACTGCCAGGCAAAGTGAGGAGCCACGGTTCTGACAGGTAAGCCTATAATCTCTCCCTCTGGTATTCAATAGTACATACAGGGTCTCTCATTTTGTGGTAAAAGATCATTGCGATCGTCGCGTCTGATTGACCTAAAATAAATAATTAATATAAAGGCAAAATTAACTTCAGAGTTGTCCTTTATCGAAGAGATGAAGCATAAGATCGGTGTTTGTAAGTTTCTTAATCTGTCATTATAAAAGATTACTCAATTAAAAATAAATCCAATAAAAATTTCGGATCTTAGTTTTATTATGCAAAGGCTCAAAGTAAAATAGCCTATCTTATTCGTGCGCAATAATACCGATGTTTATTTCTGTTACAGCGATATATCTTCAAGTCAGAAAGATGAGTGGTTTGTGTAGGTAAGTTAATAGCAGTCAACTATTATTTATTACGATGTGAGTTAAATTAACTGAATGCTAATAAATGCCTAAATAAGATAAATTAAGTCGTAATTTGACTGACAGAATCTTCTTAATAAAACTTCTTAATAAAAACCGTCGTTTAAGAATAGATCTCGAAAGTAAATTTTGAGAGGAAGAAGTCATCTGGGTCTGGTTTGAAAAGGAGACAACTCATAGTTCGTTTTAAAGATAAAAATTAGTACCTGTAACTTTTTGTAATGGACTCTTCATGAAATATATGTTATTTGATTTCCAATTTAAGGGAGTTCTATGTTTAAGTAAATAATTAGTTGAAATTTTATAAGTAATATCGTTAAATCGTTCCTACTAAAATGTCATAAAGATACGTTGCATGAGTGAAAAGTTATTGAAGAATTATTTTTAACAACACGGCGTTTTATGGATAATTCGACATTTTATCAACATCATGTGTTGTAATAATTGATCAGATTTGTCTAAAATTATTTTAATTCATAAATGAATGCTGCACGTAGACATACGTACTTTTTAGAAGTATTTATGGTCTATAAGACTGGCAACAAATTTATTAGTTGAACCAACATGCATTTTCCACGAGTCAGTCTCTATGATAGACAAGTTCTGACAATAACGTGTTTGTTTCAAGGTAGCCAAAGCATAAAATTCAAAACAACCAGTATTTTGACCAGTCTGCATGGAAAAAGTATGCTAAGTCGTGACTATTTTTACTAATATTGTTAAAGGATAGAGCACCCTTAATCAAATCAAACCCAATGAGTTGTCATATGTTTAAAACGAACTTCAAGATGATCGCTTTTTATTAAAAACTGACGAAACATTGACTTAAATATTTGCATCAATTTAATTAGAATTTCTTATATTTTAAGATAAAGTATTATAAAATTGATAATTTTTATATTGAATCAATGATTAATTGCAATCATGTCATTTTTCACCACACCCTGCCCGAAAGTACCAATTTCCCTCCCGGCACCGAATCGGAAAAGTGATATTTTCGGCCCGTGTATGGTGAAAAATAGTATACGCGCCACGAGAGGAAATTTGGAAACCCTACAGCTCGTGTTTGCCACGAGCTGTGGACTTTCCAAGTTTTTTCCACCCTAGATGCGTAATATACTATTCTAATATCGTCATTACATTTCAAACGTTTAAACTAAAGTAATTTACTAAGAGAGAATATTTTGCACGACTGGATATGTAGAAATCTGTTATTGAATTGTATAGAACAAATTTTTAGTTCGCTGATCAATTCGTATGAAAAATATAAAAAATAATTGTTGTGTTACTTATTTTTTCTTTGTTGTAAAGCTTTTAAACTAAATTTATCAAATAAACGTCTTTTTTTTGCAAAAACGTAAAATAAAAATCGAACTTAGATTCTATGATAATTTTATTATGGTATTGTACAAAAATAGCAAATCTAACTGTCAGTTAACAGGGCAAGCCAATCTTAATCAGACAACGGGTTTTCTTAAGTATTAGTAAAAATTTATTTCTTACCTTGCAATTGTCTTATAATATAAATTTTAAATAATGTACTTGTTATTTTTTTCACTGAGAGATTAATTTAACAATCAAACGCAGATGTAAAGTTCCAGATCTTCTATTGCCATCATTTTTCTCTGCCATTCTTAAGTGGATTGACTTGAAATTTTGAATGGTTATTCAAAACCTACTTCCTCACAACGTGCCTAGAATAGATTTAATTTAAAGTATTTTTTTCACATATAGTAATTCTTATTTTCAAATTTTTTTTGAGAATTATTTAAATATTAATCGATTGTTTCATTCCTCTTATTTTGTAGCAAAGTACATTTTACATAATCACTAAAAGTTTGAAATCAATCTATTGAACACTCACAGAGAAACTTGACAGCAATGAAGTATCTTCAACGCCATATCTACTCAATTATAAAATTTAATATCTCAATAATGAAAAATAGTAAACACTCAATGGCTTTCTCCTAAAAGTAACATATTTTTCTCTGTAAAGATTTTCATTCGATTTCGAAGAATTTTAATCTAAATTTCACTGCAAAGTTCCATGCTTTCCTTACATTTTGTATACGGCTTTTCAATCGATGCAGTTTCATCAAAGCCACCTCTAACGAGTCTCTTCCATCGTCTGTTTTCAGAGGCAGGCCTGGGACAAAGTCCGCAGGGTGTATAAAAGAGCGGTGGTGCCCTCACCGTTCCCAATCTCGCCGTTTCTCGTCGTCATCGTCGTCGTCGTCGACCTCGAATCGTCGCTATGTCATCGAGCACAGGGAAGAATAAAGAGAACTAAAGAAGAGAGAAGATTGTATCGTCGCGTAAGCCATAAGGGAGAGAGAGAGAGAGAGAGAAGCACATAAGAAGAAAAAGAATTTTCGCCACACACAATGTCGCACACACGTGCCTGCGCGCTGCGACAACAGTACCAGCAACAGCAACGACGGCGGCGGCAGCAACGAAAAAAAAGAGACACAGGGGCAAAAAATTCGCAGGAAACGAACGTCCTAGTTTCGCGCGCGTGCGTACGCGTTTATTCGCCATTGCGATGACAAAAAAAAAAGAAACAGATAGAGGGAAAAGGATAGAAGAGGTAGAGAGAAACGGAGGACGTAAACAAAATATTTTTTAACGACCAATTTTTTTTCCGTTTGTATAACCGAGGGCAAAAAGAAGGATCGAGAGGATGGGGTAAAAAAAAAACTAGTGCGAGCTCACATATCTTCCAAACGTTATTTCATATCGCTGCGCGTGCGTATTGCCGCAACATTTGCGCTGTTTACCTTTATACAAGAATCTTCTATACATTTTTTCGAAACGTCTTTTTATCACTGTGTAGTTGAAGCAAGATTGGAGAGAGAAAGAGAAAAAAAGGGGTGGGATGGCATGCCGGGTCTATGGAGCTACTTGTCGACGCAGGAGGCAAGAAAAGCGGAGAGAGAAAGAAAGAGAGAGAGAGAGAGAGTGTGTGTGGTAATCGCGATTAAAGCTTCGAAACGACGAGACCCACGCGAGGACGGCAAATTGTTAGAAGAGATTGGAAGATTATAGAAGTAAACCAAATTGTAGATGTAATTTACGAGCGTGGGAGAGTTGTAAGTGGCGTGTGCATGATTACAGCGTATAATAAAAAGAAAAAAAAAAGAAAATAACACATACACACGAACACGGAATTAAAAATACCTAAACACACACACATACACATAACTTTGAATGAAAAGAAAGAAACAAAAAATGTTTAATGTGCGTTTTGTGAAATATTTTATCAAATTACCAGGAATCATGTTGTAGGGTTCAAAGCTTTGCAAGTCGCAGCGATTCGCAACATCTGTATCGTCGCGTGAATGCGCAGCAATGCGACAACGAGCGATTTTTACAATCGTTGGAACGATCTTTAGGATCAGTAAACGCAACGATCGTTGTTTCCACCGTGGGGATATACGACAGTTTTACTTTTACACTGCTTTTATTGTACAATACTGTTGTCTTTTTCTACGTGTATTTTTAACCTGCCCTCGTAGCTAATAAATACAAGAGAATCGGTATAAACACAGCACAAAGTCAATCATTTTCCAGATTTAACAAAAAATAAAAGCGCGAAAGGAGGAAAGAAAAATGCGGTTATTTGTCGCGAGTTGTTCGATTTGTACCAGGTTTTTATCGCATTTGTTTATACACGATCAACCATATTGCTATAGTACACGCGAAATTCTACGGTATTGACTGTTCCAACTTTTCAGTACGGACGTTTTCTGTATAATGCGACGTCTGCGCAAATGTCGGGAGGAATTTTTTTTATCTGCGCCGCGCGGAACTGGCAAGAGAATGAGATGCAATACCGTTCACGAGGTTCCGTATAGGGATTAGCGCTGATACGCCGCAAGCACATCAACCGTTTCAGAGAATGCGTTGCTTTTAGACTGACTTTTTCTATATTATATAAATATATACTCCGGTATACTCTCCAAGAAACGAACTAATATTATAGGAGTGCGCGTCGACTCTGTTCTTGACTTGCGCTACTTCAGACTTTGATGATTCTAAAGTTTTGTACTTTTCGTTGCACAACGTGAGAGAGAGTTGACGGTGTAAACAGTGCAACCATTTGTGAAAATGTGAAGTCGACTTATGCCATTTGTTCATTTCCCAATGATGTTTACACCGTTCTTCGAATCACGACCATTCCGAAACGAAATAGATACACGATGATTTGTAATAAGAATTTCTGGTCCAAAATTCGAATTCTAACAATGTTTCCAGTATGAGCGACGATTTTTGTAACTACAGTAGTAAAAAAATAAAAAACGAAAAAAAAAATATAAAAATTTCTCGTTTCACCAGGGAAACTAGAATCATACTTGACAATACTTGAAATACTTTGTAAGAAGGTATAATCGTAGAAAAAATCGCATGTCATCCTTCACTCATCGACGATGCATATCATTGCTGTTTATTATCTCGCGTCTCTTAAAAAAATAAAAAATAGAAAAAGAACAAAACGTATGGAAGTTGAGGCTACATGCGCTACTAAGAAAGCAGAGGGGGAATGACACGAACGCGGGGTATCCTCAGATTCACGACAAACTCTCTGAAACGCATAACATATTTGTAAAATACTTGTATTTACCACTAGCCGTTCAGCTTTGTGCCGTCTTTATAGAAAATTATGAAAGCGATTAAAGAATAACAAGCGTATAAATAAATTAATGAATATATAAATAAATATATATAAATAAAAAGTATATATAATATATTATAAATGAATTTAAATAACGAAGCATTAGAACGCGAGCATTAACTCACAACTCGAAAAGAACGCTGACAACCCAAAAAAAATCCAGAATTATCTTTATTAGATAAACATGTTATGACAGCTATTGATTTGAAAGAAAAAAACGTGTCTTGTACATAACTTTGTAATTATTCTTGAAGCCGTTATACAAGATATCACTATCCCATCAATCCTCTGAACCGTTAAAAAAAATATTCCTAAACCAAAGCTGTTGTTTCACCCTTCATCTACTGATAATGAATAAATTTGGACTTTTTTACGGTGGCGCTTGTGTGTTTGTCACGATTCAGAAATTAACCTTCGACTCATAAATCTCAGCTTATCATACTATAAACGAAGAGCAAAACTTTTCTCACGAAGATCGCCTACTGTACGTTAATTTCTTTCTTTACGTCGGAACCAGCAGTCCTCACCGATGTTGATGTTGTCCAACTGACTAGCCTCGCTGGCTTTCCAACAAGCTGTGGATAATTATGACTTCAGTCACGATTTTCACGTATTAGTACGATACTTCCTCGCAGATATGCAGCAAAATTTTCATAAGAATTAGATTGTTCGATGAAGATATAGATGATGATTATTGTAGAGTGTAACAGAGAAAAAGTGTGAGAGAAAGAACAAGTATGTTGCTTCCTTGAGTGCGTGCCTAGGAAAAGGTTTGTTGTCGTTGATATGGATCTGTAAGTAAATAGGTAAGATATCCGTAACAGTATTACTGTTCGGATACACGGAAGCTAGCTCTTAAACTGCCACGAATAAAAATATAAATGATTAAAAATGATAACAAGAATGCGAATGGATCGAGCGAATAAGCAATTTTGTAATCTATGAAAGGAACATTTCAACGAAGGGACAGTTTGGACATAGACATTTATGGCGGTCTTTTCATTGGTAGCTGTCCACAATCATCAGGAACAATATTTGCTATCACATTTCCCTGGAGAAAAGCACTTACTATTTCCAATTCAATTATTTACTTTCTTCATTATAGACTAATCAGGTTCAATTATAAAATCAAATTCTAATCTCTTATGAAATTATTTAAGAATCAGCATTTGAAGGATATGGAACAATTAAAGTATTCATCATTTTCTTGTATTATTTAAACTTCAAACAAAACTTAATTTTGTAAATCAAAGCTTATTCGACCGATGACTCGCGGTATGTAAAAATATAGTAGTTCAAAGAGTAATATATAAAATATATATATAGGGCTTAGCAAAATGTATGGTATACTAGAGTCAAGTTGGATTAAAAATATATATGTTATTTTTTTTAATACATTCATGACTATTTCTTAGTTTGATATAAAATTCATCTTTGAAATTCTAATTTATGTTTATTAAAAAATTATATGTTAAATATAGACGCAATGAATTCTTATATTCTGCATTGCTTTCAAGTATAATCATCAAACGAAGGATTAGGCACTTACGTGTGACAAATTTGGATAATTTTGAGGATGGGTATAAGTATTTGTGCAAGGCTTATGTGTAAATATGAATTAGTAAAATGTTGAAGAAATTTCCATAATAAGGTGAAAGGTAAACTGGAAAAAATTAGAGACGTTTGTGAGGACATTGATGGAATACATAAATTGGAAAAAATATGAAGTGATAATGTGTTTTTATACGTACGAGTATAACAAGTATAACGTACTAATATAATAAAAATTATGAAAATTATAACTATTGTTTAACTAACATGTGATCTTGTACATCTTAGAAACTGCGCCATTTAATAGTTAATAAAATGTCACTATTCCATCGATCGTTGCATCTTACAAGTCATACATTCAAGGTAAGAGGAAACAACTAAACAAGCGCCAATCGTCCCAAGCAGATCATTTGTACGTGTAAATGTATAGAGGATAGTTTCGTGCTGCTGCAGCGGCAGTGAATCGTAGTCATTGCAAATTCATGTTGTCACTAACGAAAAAAATTTTACAAACGTTGCGTAACTAAGGATGTAGATTGAAACAAAGAAACATCCCTTTAGAGAATCAATTACAGCCGCTGGTAATGGCTGTATTATATGCATATATATATATATATATATATATATATATATACTTCATCAATAATCTTGATCTTTGTTTGCTTAAACGGTGTTGTGCTATCGACTTAAGTGAAGACGATGAATAAAGCTATATAAAGTTACTTGAGAATGCGATAACTGTTGAACAAAATGGAAAATAATGTAAATTAGCTTACATTTGACAATTAAGGCAACTACTTATACTCTACTCGTCCGAAACGGTTTCATAGGGGCAGCTTTCTCCATCATCTTCCTGTAAAGAATCGAAGGAATATGCAGTTTAAAAACATCAAAGAACTAAATTTAGGACACTATTTGGCGAGTTCTAGTCGTTCCTGGAAATAAAATTATGAAATTATCAGTGCTGGAAGCATTCCTCAAAATACATTTTAAACTTCCACAGAACTCTATGTTTTAACTGTATTTTTCATCAATTGTAAACTATTATTTCTCTCTTTTCAATTAATTATCTGAAGAATGGAAATTAAGGAATGTTTGCGAGAACGGAAAACAACGTTTTCTAAACTAAATTATGAAGGCTTTGGGAAAGACGAAAAATTTTTGTATATCGTGTTATTTTTGAAACTAGATATTTAAAAAAAAAGTCAACACGCGTGTACGATGAAAACATTGATTTAAATATTACTAAGAGATAGCTCTCAATCTAAAACTTTTGAAAACAAATTAAAATGTTTAAAAGTATATAATCAGGCAAGAAAAATGTTTTCAAGGCCTGTAAGTCAAATATTACCGATAAAATAACGATTAAAATATATTTCATATGTGAATGAAGAAGTCAATATATAAAATATAAACATTTCATACTTTTACTTATACGTAAGAGCAGAAAATATAATGCCCGGACTAATTAATTTTTGTAACTGAATACGGTGAATTATTAATTAACATTGCAGCTAGGGCAATAATATACTGGAAATTTTTAATTTTTAACAAACAATGTACTTGATATTTTGTTTAACGACTTAAACCTTTGCGGTATGGGAAGATACCCATATGCCACTTTTTTTAAAACACTTTTGTGCAATTTCAAAGTAATTTTTATCGAAATTAACTGGACTCATTTATAATTTTATAATCTTCACGTATTCGAAAATTATAGTTCATGTATAGTTTATGATTTTTGTCAATTTGTTTATATAAATTAATAAATTCCGAAAAACAGCACGGTTTCTTTAAAAAAATGTATGTCGTAAACGGTTAAATTACAATCATTGTAAAACGCATATCATACTACATCGTGACGGTATACTAATAACGACAATTTTTCTAATTATCAAATTTTCTATTAGTCGTCGAGAGCAGGTCAGCAATAATTTCAATCTTAAACTGAAGTTAACAGAAACGTGTGATTAAAACCAAGAACATAAGAAATCAATTCTAGCCTCACTATTTCTATCTTAAATAGTACTTTTGAAGTAAACATAAAGATACTATTCGAAACGATTTTATGAGAAAATAAAAAAAGATCTTTTATACTTTATTATGTAATAAATAATGTATTTTTAGTGAAACTGTAAACAATATCAATCGCTCTCAATGTAGCAAGTACTCATCGTACATACTTTCATCCTTTACATCTTTCGAGAAATGTCACGATTACAAGTAGTTGAGAAATGAGGAAACCATAAGAGAAAAAAAACTTTGTACTACTTAATCGCAAAACAATCTGTCTCTAAAGAAACAATTTGCTGAAAAAGTGTCTTGGAGATGCATTAAAACCTTGCATTAAATTAAAACCATGACTGTCGCTCAATTTTGGCGAGTGTCCCTAAAATATTTTGCAAGGAAAATTTAGAGGCAATAAATGTGCGATGAGCGAAATAATACAATAAGTGATGGGAAACAATAATGATAATTTTTCATACTATTTTTACTTTTATTACTACTGTCGCTACCTATGATTGTAATTGCTATTCTCATCGTGTAACTATATATTTACATATACATATACCAACGTGAACTTCACACATACATACCGAAACATAACGAAAAAAAAAAAACGTAAAAGTAAATAAATATACCTACACACTAGAGTTTGTATAGTTAGTTGTTTGCAAGGCAAGCACGTGAGTGTAGCGATGACGTTGATAAATCGTGACACTAGTAATTAACTATAAATAAACGAGGAAAGGACAAATAGAATCAATATGAAAGAGCGCGTACGTATGGTTAGAGAAGTATGATTGATGGAAAAACCTTTTTGCCCCTGAATGTATGTTTCCTGTTTTCAGAGTGAAAAGTGCTAAGCAAGCTACTATGTTTGATTGAATCATTGACTTAGACCCTTTATATTTGGTAACTTTGTATACATATTTACACTCAGTAAATCGTTTTCTAACGCAAGTCAATGAACCAAACTACGTTGTTAGTTCAAATTATCAATTATTTAAAATATTATTTTATTACATATAAACCAATGGAAAAATTAACGAGGCGCACAATGATAAGTCGATCAATAGTTTTTGTATTTAATAAGCTTTTGTATACGAACGATGTTATCGAACGTCTATAGTGAAAATTGAATTGATGTGTAGGGATGATCGTTTTCATACATCTCTACAAGCATAGTTTAGTCGAAATTTCAAAATTAAATTGTGTATGTACTAAAGAAGTTTCTTAATCTATGCGTCTAACGCAAATCGCTTTTGGTGTTAACTTTCCAATTGGATTAAACAAGATAATAAAGCCACCAAAATAAAATTATTATAAACATTTTGATTTTAATTTTTGAAAAAAAAAGTTTTGGTTTTAATGCGTTTGTGTTTGTATTTGCAAGAAACATGAAGCATGTTAAAATAAGGTTTTTTTAATAAGCGCTGTTATTACGTCAATTTCTAATATTACAATGAAGATATGAAATTCGATTTAAAATAGTGTACATATAAATATTGGAGAATACTTTTCTTGAACTAATTCTTGGCAACCAGCTGAAAAACATGTACTTATATTTATTTTGAGATGTTGACAATAGTTACAAAAAAGCAGAAGATTATCCGTACAAAAAAGCAACTACAAGTTACAGGAGTGAATAAGATATCATTGTGATTATCATGAATCGCTTTTGTACGCGTGGCAAGCATTGACAAGCTTTAGAAATGCTTAATGGACATCGAAAACATGATATATGACAATTAACTAAATATTTTTTGTGTATTGTGAGAGTATTGATGTCGGAATTGCATTAGCAGTGATTAACACAATGGAACACTATCCTGTACGATCTTTTGTATGTCATCGCTTCCATATAATTTGATAATTCACTTAGTTATACTTATTCGAAGGCAAAATCATCAAATAAACTAAAAATAATAAAGATATGAACAGTAGTTCTTGTGATGTTCGAAGTTCAAAGCACGACAAAATTCTGTATTAAAAACTATTTTAAAACGATTCAAAACGTTACTGTAAATGAGTTTGACATTCGCAATGATCTTTTGTAAAAGTAGTGAGCGAGGATTTCGTTACGTATTCAACCGTTTTCAAACTTGTCTCCGCGCATATTGCATATAATATCATGTTGCAAGGTTTATCTTGCGAAGCCTCTATTTCGAGCTATTTCAAATTATTAAGCCGTGAGAAATAATTTCTCAAAATCTTTCTTTGAATCACATATCTCTGAAACAATACCGTGGAACTTCATAATTATCTGTATAGCAATACATTTTAGGTATAAATAATAAAAGGAATAAATTTTAATATTTTTATTCTCACGTGTTTAATAATTTTTATAGAAAAATGTTTCATATTTACAATAGCACGAAGTCTGTATGGATTCGTAAGGAAAAAGTACGGTAATTAAAGTATTGACTCGCTATTTTCCGTAGTGATGATATATATATATATATAACAGAAAAATAATATCTCTGAAGGATTGCTACTTCGTGAAAATTTTAAAGATGGTATGTGAATTTCCAATGCTGATAAACTGAAGACGAAACCTGACAGTTGTAAGAACCGTGAAATTGCAAATATCTAATATCCGTAAATATCCTGTATACCACAGCAAAAAATGATAATCGAAATATTGTAACCTTTTAGAGGTATATGGGTAGAAAATTACCTAATCCCATACAATTTAGTTTGACTCTTGATTTGTCCATGTGTGTTCGTTAAAAATGTTTTTTTAGTAATAAAAATGTTTAAAAATCAAACCATGTATTGTTTAATTTTTTCGACCTTATAAATTCTTCATGTTTTTAATCACATCAAAAGTATAATTTGTTTCTAGATGTCAAATAAATATTACATTTTACCGCTTGTATTTGTAGAAAAACATAACAAATATATATTAGATTTAAATTAAAACATATACAGTTTTAACAATTAAGATTTTTTTAAAGCAAAATACTTATTATTATACATTAAATAGTATTGTTATTTATTATCAACAACTTTTTTCAAATTGAGTTTCATCTCACTATTTGATGAGGTCAATATACTAAGACAATCAAATTCCATTGGTATTAAGGTTTCAGAACAAGGTGAAAATTCAAACTTTGATAATAAATGTATTAATCCTAATTTTGTCTGCAAAAGTCCAAGTCTCATTCCTGAAAATTTATATGCATATAGTTTAACATAAATTTTGTATTCACAGCTAAGTTTAGAGATAAAAATACGAATTTGATAAATTTTTACCAATGCAAATTCTAGGTCCATCTCCAAATGGAAAGTAAGTATTTGGTTTAATATTACGTTTATTTTCAGCTGAAAACCTTTCGGGATCAAAAATATGTGGTTTAGGAAAGTAATTCGGATCCATGTGCATTGCATGCATTGGAATTATGACAGGAGTTCCTGCTTGTATACTTAGCTTTGTGCCAGGAAATTGATAATCTGTTTCTGCTTTTCGGTCCAAAAATGGAAGAATGGGATACATTCTTAGAGCTTCTGAAACTACCATATCTAAATATGGCAAGGAAGACATAATCTAAAATTATACATATTAGTTTAGATGGTAAATAAAACATTTTTTATAGAGAATAAATGCAATCTTGCTGGAAGAAATCAAAATTATAATAATACTTCATACCATATCGTATGATACTTTGCCATCACTTGCCGTTAATGCTTCCATTATTTCGATCCTCAATTTGTTTTGTATTTCTTTATTTTTGGCTAATTCGTATAAAGTAAATGACATGGTTGAAGAAGAAGTTTCGAATCCACCAGTAAAGAAGACTGCTGCTTGTGCTACTAATGCGTCACCTTCTAATTCTTAAATATTAAATAAATAAATATTATGATTAAAGATAAAATAAAAAAATAAAAGAAAACTAAAATATACCTTTAAAAATTAAAGACAGTACAATATCATTACAGTACAATAAGTTGCGATATAATTGCTAACAATTTTTAACTTACTTTGAATATTATTTGAAGAGTCATTTTCCTGTTCCTTTTTTATTTCTACTAATAGATCAATTAAATCTCCCCTCTTTCCACCAGACTTTAATCTTTCATTTATTGCTTCATAAAAAACTGTTCTAAGAAAATTTGATGCACCTTTACCAAATACTTGAAATCCAAACAACTTAACAAATAGCGGCACCAATAATGTTGAAAATAATTCGATATGCCGCTTGTATGTCCGACTAAATATATCTTTTCCAACTTTACGTAATAAAGCTTCTGGTTGTAGTAAAGCATTGAATCTCATTCCGTAAGCTGTTAATCCAATAAGATCAGTTGTAAATCTTGCACACACGTCTTTAATTTCTATTACACGTCCTTCGCCTAAAATACATCTATATTATTTATTGTCAGTCTTCCATAAAACAAAAGATTACTGTATTTATTAAAAAATTATTCACTCAACATAAAAATGTAAAAAATTTATTGCTAATATTACCTTCCAATTTTAACGAATCCAGGTAAACATCGAAATCTTTATCTATTTCTAGCATTAGCTCAAACATCTTCTTTAATCTTCCAGTAGTAAAAATAGGTGACAATTTTTGTCTAATATATCTCCATTCTGGATTTTTCACGACAAAAAGATTCATTTTTCCGATAATATCTGTCTTTTGCGATATTGCATTTCTATTCGAAAACGCATTAAAATCTTTAATTACAATACACTTTATCAATTCTGGATCACGAATCAATAGATGAGGTGTATCTAATACATAGTAACCTATGTATTGTTCATTTTCTCCAGCTTTATACACTTCTTGCAAAAAATTAATGAGAGCTTTTTTAGCCAGAATACACGGAGCCATATTTCCAAAGAATGCCGTAGGCGGAACTTCTTTAACGCCTCGTTTTTTCCAATAATTAAAATTTCTATTAAAGTACAGATAAACACCAACAAAAGCAGAAAATAATATAAGAAGCCCATCAAGACCCCAATATTGCGTTAATAAAGCCATTTTCAATTAATATGATCGAAAATTTGAATAAAAATTAAGTACGCTTGACACAATATGTTATCACTACAATGGTAAGAATGATACTGAAATATTGTTTTGCATAGAACGAATTTATCTATTTTTTAAATTGATGTGTCATTTAATTAGAGTATTTTCATTGCCGTGTAAGTAGTACGTAGGTGTAACATATTAAAAGTTACATAATCAAAATTTTTTGTTAACATACAGTTATGATTTATAAGGCTAGCGTAAATGATAAGTGAGTATAGTTAAGTGAAAAAAAGTTCTGATTTAATGGGCATAAATATATCTCATATAAATACAGTCTTTTATAATATTAAGGTTCTCCGACGAATTAACAAAATCGATAAGTAAACAAAAAAGAAAAATATCCACTAAAAGTACAAATTTCAAGTTTTATATTGGTCTTTTTTTCAAGTAGGGTTAACACACGAAAACAATTTTGAAAATTTAATTTTCAATATAGGTTCTTATGGAGAGAAAACCATTTTTTCTCGTCTTTTTACTAAAATTAATAATTTTTTAATAAAATCATCTAGAGAATATAGTATTTTAGATACAAAATTTTGTTCTGTAATAATAATATGAAATCACCCGTAAGATTTAAATTTAATTTTATAAAAATAAAAAATCATACTTTTCATATATATATATATATCGCATACCATGTGGTTATTTTTATATATGTATGATATAATAGATACATACATGCAAAGTACATATATTTTACTACTATAAATAAGAATTTAATGATCATTTTATAAAAGAAATATTGGTAGCCCTCGGGAGTCTCTGATAGATACGATCCAGTACGCCGGAGCCACCTTAAGAAGTGTGAAAAAAAATTTAATGTTGATATCAATATAGTGTAGTAATATTATACTATGAAATATAAGCGATATATTTAATTTGAATTCATACAACAGAAGAAAGATAAATTGTGTACATATCATCGATAAAGTTTATATTCTAGAGCCAATTTTTTTTTCAGTCATAAAGGTATATTTATATACAATAAATTGATAACACAAAAGAAATTACTATTTTATAGGAATTCGCGAAAGTAATTTAAGTCAATATCGATAATAAGGTAACTTATTGCAGAAAAAGATTACTCACTTGTTGAGATCACGTAACGAGATTACGTTTGCAATGTTTGAACAATCTCAATTAAGAATGACACACGCAGCATAGAGACAATTATTACTTTATATATACATCAGCAATTTTTCAAAGCACCCATTTATGAAGTATTTAACTTCATTTGCAAAATATTAACCACAGAAAGTTGTTGTCGCCGATGTCTCATAGTAAATTAATAAATGTTGTTTTTCAATATTCAGAATTGGTAAATGACTATAGAAAAATTTTTTTCTTTATTAATTATGATACATATCCTATAAAGCAATCTTATGTAGAGTGAAATATATTTAAAGAAATAGGTTAAAAAATGATTATAGTAAGCTGTTTTTTAGAAATTTGGTATACGTATACTTAATTCATTATCTGTATTTGTTAAAGTAGTTTTCTTTCTTACGATATACTCATATTTTACTTCCTACTTACCACTTTATTAGTTCGGTTGGTTCAGCAGTTTCTTTATCAAGTGAAAAGTTTCTTTTCCCGTTTCATACACAGATGGCGGTAGTGCGAAATATGTTTCATATTAGATTGTAAATTATTGTCCTGGTAGAAAATTAAAGATATTGTTGTATTAATGTAATGGAAAAATTTTTAGTATTAAAGAATATGTAACAATAACACAATCTATTGATAAGTATTAGATATTAGTTGAAATATTGACAAAATTTACTTTAAATTGATACAAACTTTAATTACAATGTTTTACGTGAATTTCATAGAATTTGTATTAATGTGCATCAAATAAAGCCATTAATTTGGAAATGTTTTAATTATTTGCAAAAAGTAAAATACAAAATATCACCATATTTGTCAATAGTATCCGATTTTCTAAGGTATAACTGTACATTATGAAATTATTATGAATATAATATAGTATAATGTAATTGTCACACTTATTAATTTCAATTCATCTATATTCTAAGATGAAAACTTTAAAAAAATTCGTTTTATAAGATTTCCAATACGTCATGGTAAGATGAATATAATTTTTTGCAACCTCCATTGATAATTGCGTTGCTGTAAATATTTTGCTAGCGGTGGTTCCAGGTCAATTTGCGTTAAATAAAACATACTTAATTTATGTTGAGGCTACCTTTTTTACATCAAAATTGTACAGTTATACCTTAGAAAATCGGATACTATTATTCCTTTGGTCCGGACCTTAGAACTAGCATAAGTTTTTTTGTATATTGACAATGCAGCTGTGTAATTAAAATTAAAACACATTAACAGTTTAAATTCCTTAAATGTCAGAAACGTATTCAGATCATTTAAATACATTTGTATTTTGTTTCTTATTTATTTCAAATTCTATGTGTACCATTTTCGATACGATCCTTTTTTCATAATGAGTTTAAGTGTTTAGAATTTTTATATTTTTTATATACAAAGAAAATTTATTATTTTTATAGTAGTATTAGGACACACCCGACATGTGGAATTTTTAGTTTTTCAAATAGTAATTTTTATGATTTTCATAGAAAATTTAACTTATTAAATTGTAAGTTTTATTATTTTTGTAGGAAATGAACTGATATTATGATATTTCATTTCAACAAACATAAAAATTACTATTTTCAATAGTAAAATTTGCTACAAAAAATACTAAATAGATATAAAAATCATAAAAATTACTATTAGAAAAAGTAAAAAATCGTATATGTCAAATGTTTTTTAACACTACTAATAAATAATAAATAATAATTTTTTTCATAGAAAAAGTAAAGTTTAAAAGGAAATTTTTCTCCGTGTACACCATCTGTATGCAACAATCTTTTTATCTATCATTTCGGTTTTGGTTTTCCCTCATTTAATGATGAGCCTTAACCATATTTTTCATAAATTGTTTTCAAATGCTTTAATTAGTGGATAGAGTTTATTCATTTGAAAACTAAGTTTGAAGTTTGAAGTTGAAATTTAAAAATTTGTTATATAAGGTAAAATTGTTTTACAGGCAGATTTTGGCTCTATCACTTCATCTTGTGACATTCAGAATTTGCAAAAGACTTTTATCAATCTCTTTGAGAGTAGGAATGAATATGAAAAACAAGTTTTTTTATTTCGATGTTTCAGGGGCCAACCACTTTATATAATTGAAACATGAAAATATTTCACAAAAGTTAGGCCTTTAGATATTTCTCTTTTTAAAAGCTGTTGTTTATTCTCAATCTTTACCTATGTCCTTACAACTAAAATTGCTATATGGCATAAACACAGTGACACTAATTTCTTAGTTTCGATAAAGCCTTATGAATTTTGGTATTTTATTTGTGAATAGTCTTATACATTAAGGTTGCTTTATGAATACAGTTAACAAATTACTCAGTTAATTATATTTTGATTTTCATTGAATTCGCATTTATATTCAATTTGTCTATTAAAAATAGGGCAGAATCTCAGTAAATGGCCAAGAGAAATGACTTATTATTGGCTTCCGGAGAAACGCTTTTTCTGACATTATTCGCCCATTTAATAGATTGGGCGTAACATAACTTAAGTTTCGAATTTTCGTTCCAGGTTTTCTTACAAACTTGGCGTTGAAGTAGATGCAATTCAACAATATCTAAAAGTTTAGGAAAATATAAACAATATACGGAAACTAAAAAATAATTTGCAGCACTCCTTTCATAAATATTCAGTAAAATTTATTTATTACCATTTGATTTTTGTCTTTCTCACTCCTCATCATAATTATAAGTTTTGTCTTAGCCATTTTTTGACTCATTGTAATGTTCAACGATTCTATTTAATGTTCGAATAATATGGAAAACAGCGTTTCACCGGGAGCTAAAAACTGAACAAGAGAAGTACCTACTTTATGACCAAGTCTTAAATAAATAGTCAATTTTTGGGTAAAAAATGGTTTGGATTTCCACCAGGAAAATTAGATTTAAATTACTTATTAAAATATACTTAGCAATAGTAATATAAGTTTATTTTTATGGTTTTACATTTTCTCTTAGAATTATACCTATTGTTCATAAATTTTTAACACCATCCATAACATCATTGCGTCGTGAATTATTTTTAAACAACTGTTAAAAAATGTCTCCAAATGTATCTCTTATTATCTTACAATTTAGACTGTTTCTATCTCTGTTTCATGTCAGCATCTTTCCCAAAGTGCAGCGGCGTACCGTACTCTTCCGAAAGCCAGTCATCTCTTCGTCTCTCTCTCTTTCTCACTCTCCCCCCCCCCTCTCTCTCTCTCTTCTATATATACTTTTCCACGGAAGGCACTTGTCCGCTCGAAAGCTGCACGATTATCGCGGCCAAGCGGACAGAGAGCGAGTGAGACGCAGCGAGTACCAGGTAATAAACTTAACCTCGGCGGCAACGTCGGCCTCTCCTCTTTCTCTCTCTCTCTTCTTCTCATTCTCTCGGCCGTTTTCCGGGTTGTGTTCTGAAACACCTGGAATTGTTCTTGCTTGGTGCAGGTAAACGAGCTACCTGCCAGCCACGGGGTGGTGGCCCTGATTTAAGGGACCTCCGTTGCGTGAGGCACGTATATACTAGCGAGAGCAGCTTTCGCTGTTTTCCGGCTGCGTTGTCTTTGGACTATAGCTAGAGGAAGAGAGAGAGAGAGAGAATGTTTTGTAATGCGTGACGACTATCGGGGACTGATTGACTCGAGATAGATGCTGCGAGAGATGCACGCGCGTGTGTGTGGCTACATGCAGGCGCTTTATCAGGCGCTCCATCGAAACGTTTAATGGGGCGTTTTTCTGGGGAGGCGCGCTCGTTTATTGGATTCTCTCTGGCGAAAGACGGTAGATCAAACAGTTCCGAGGAGGGAACATTTTTTATGTGTCGTGGTTCCCCGGAGGTTTCCTGATAAATGTATCATTTGTATGTTAAAATTGGCTTTAAAGGGTGTATCGTTAAACAAATATGTATTGTTTTGGATTAATGAATACGAGTGTAATAAGTTTTATAAAAGAAATTAATTTATGAGTTTTCATTAACTTGGAGGGTCGCAATAAGGGCAATCATTTTGAAAAATGATCATTGCAAAAGTGTTGAGCTATTCTTAGAAAAGATCAAAATTATTTAAATTCCAACTGCGTTTGGGGTTGAAATACATTAGCACTTTAAATGAGGTACTCAATCTGTCAAGATACCTCTGACTTGACGAGTCCCTTCATTAAGGTAGAACTGCCGTGAAATCAGTAATTCGCTTCGTTTACAGAGGTATGTTAATTGTTGTATCATAATTTTTGGTATGCCTTTAGTTATTTATTTCAATTTATCTTCTTATGAGTAGAGTGAATAGATGATTAAAAAATTTCAAATATATTGTAGAAATCGTTATATACTGAAACGTCAGTAAAAATATTATATTGTATTCAAACGTTTACTTGTCGTTCAGTTTGAAAAAGATATACATAATAAACACTCTAAGATAAACAAAATTGGAGATACGACTGTTTTTAAAATTATAAATAAAATAAGCAACATTACATAAAATAATTATTACTACTCAGTTTTCCAGAATGGTTTCTCCTAACCGCACGTTGCGGTGTTCAACTCGGTTAATTAAAAACCATTCAGCTGTTACGTATCTACTTACCATTATGCGCTCGGCATGTAAATTATTCCTTACCCATATCATGCACAAATGCTAACTAATTACGAAACATCTCTTGTTAACTCTTACTCACCGAAACCGAGAAAAGTAAAGAATCAGCGCTAACTCTTATTGACAATTAAAATCAAAGAACCCCATGACCTTTACCTTACTCAATTCACAACCTCTTGTCAAATGTATTCCCACTAAATCAAGTCTATACACACCACATGCGATGTTCCCTCAAATTCTAACCCAGCAGTGCATCCTAAATTCCACTTTGTTTTTCCTCCTCTTCCTCCTCCTCCACCTCAGGAACAATCTCACGGTCCAGCGCCTCTTACACGCGTCTGCGCGGCTCATTCTCTCTCACTCTCTGTCTCCCTTTCTTTCTCACACACGTCGCGCTCATTGACTAGACCCGTCACACTAGCCGGTCCACTTTACCCGGCGCCGGCTTCACGCGTGCTGAGATTCGTGTGTATATATATATATATATATATATATATAATACACGCGCACACCACGAGCGCCCGCGAGAGAGCGAGAGTTTCGCAGCGCCGGCTCAGGAGAAGAAACAAGAGAGAGAAAGAGAGGGAGAGAAAGACGCGGCGGTGGCAGCCGTGCAGCAGCGGCTTCACGCGTATATACAGCCTCTCAGTTTGCTCGCGGCGCTTGCACCGTGCGCTCCCGAACCTGCGCGCGTGTGCTCCGTTTCTCTTCGTTCTCACTTCCATGCCGACGCGCACGAAGCCGGCTCCTCGTTTGTTATTTTTATCGCGATTGGATTTGCGCTCGAGCGGTGCATCGGTAACACACGCGAAATGTATTAATTAGTGATGCAGTGAATTTTTCATTACCTGTCATTGGCAATTTACCCCAGAGTATCTAAATTTAACGAAACAAAAATCAGGAGAGAAAAAGCGAGCAGCGAAGGGATTAATTACGAGCGAAATCTGCCAAAGTCGAATACTTGTATACACTGAACGCAAGCCGAACGAACGACACGCGTGCCGTGCGAGCGATTTTTTTTTCTGCCGCGCACGTAGCGCGCACGTGTAAATTATTATATTTACCCTCGTCCACCCTCAGTTAAATTTACTGTCAATAAGGATGTTGCTGCAGACGACAACGCGGCGTGAGCTCAAAGGGATGCACGATCGACGATCGCGCGCAGATCGTTAGATTTGATGCCAGTGCTGCAGCAGAAGCACGTGTTCAGCACGCGAATTTGCCTACCGATCATCGTACGATCGACAGCCGAAGATTGTTATAGTGCTGCTATTGCCGTATTGGTTGATGTTGTTGTATTGTTGTTGATAGTGCGACGGTATATTTAATTATAATTCAGCGAAGTGAAAATCAGTGATAAAGGCAATAAAGCCTATGGTGACGGTGGTGATCCGACGAGTGTGAATGGTTGGCCCTTGCGGCCATGGCTCCGCTGCAGTGCGCACCCGCTACGATGCGCCAGCTATTGCTATTGCTCCTGCTGCTGTCCGGGACGGCGAGGGCGGCACGTGTCGTCAAGCACCAACTCAAACAAGGTACTTATAACTAATGTAGCAAAGCGTGCGATTATTCTCGCTCGGATATGTCAATTGTCGAGGAGGGGTTCAATAGAGGCCCTGTTTCACTGACCAAAGTTCGGTGTTATATTTATAGGATGAGGTTTAATGCGCGGGTGTATGTGTGTGTGTGTGTGTTGATGTGATGGATATGTGGCAAGTTGGGTCAATGGCTGTTGAGGGATTTAAATAATGTGCGGATGAATCTTTGGGGGATGTGTGCATTGTTGTTGCGAAAAGCGATTGGTTATGCATTTGGTAGAAGGGATTTTAATAATGGTGATATTTATATTATATAATGAACTATACTATCCATTTATTATCCTGTGACTTAAATAAATACGTAAGACCGTTTAGAAAAAAAGGAGAATTGATCAATATTTTGACAACGACAACGTGTTTATAAGTTTATTAATGGAAACGTGATTCATGTACAATCAATATATTTATTAGATATAAATAGAGTATATATAAAGTTGGTCTTTTTTCAATAATAAATTACATAAATGACATAGATAATTTGATTTAACAAAAATTTAAAGCAGTTAGTATTTAACTTTTGTATGCTAACCGATAGAAAATTCACTAATTTTAAAAAGATTTTGCACCTCAAGAATATCTTTATAACATATAAAATGAATTATTTTTTTATCCAAGTTCGCTCGTACATTCTTGAGATATCTACTGTACACTTATCCACTATAAAAGTGACTTTTTGTGCTAAATATCTCAAAACTTGTGTTCAAACATTTTCTCATTTAAAACTATTTTCGATGGTTCATTCAGTTTCAAATATGGCCTGATATAACGGATAGTAAACTTTTATAATAAACTATTTTCATTAAATATATTAAAGAAAATAAATCAAGTAACTAAACCAATAGTATTTGAAAAATTGAATAGCATGTATAAAGTGCAATATAGGTTAATGGGAAGGTTCACATTATCGACGACGTTTAATGATCTCGTAAACAAAATAAACAAACCGTTTGTTTATTTTTCAAAATTGCCATGAAACCTTTCATTACACTTTCACTCGCGCCGCACATATGCGCAACTTCGCACAGTGAAACCCCTTCTCTCCAAAAAGCGTCGACTGACAAAAAGTCACCGTGTGGCCGAGTCAAAACCAATTTTTCCTCTCGTACCCAATTATCCTCGCGCACTACTTGGAACCTTCCGATTCCCGGATACAAAAACCTCTGGGCGCACGAGCGCCATTGGGTGGTCCCCTCACTTATAAAATTAGGGAAGTCTCGCCGATGAATTCTTCCGCTCTCCGTATGAAATACGCGTCTGGCCAGGAGAAAGAGGGAAAGGAGAGAGAGAACGAGCGAACGAGAGAGAGAGAGAGAGAGAGGATGCGTGAGACGACGACAACGACGACGACGACGATGCCGACGGTAGCCAGCACATACCGCAACGCCCGCTTCTTCTTTGGCTTTATATTTAGCGACGAACGCGCGAGACCTCGAGCACAGCGCGAGTACCGCGGGAAAGAGAGAGTGAGAGAGAGATAGAGAGCTTCTGCTCGACTCTGCTGCAAAAGTACGTCGTGCAGAGAGGTATATGGAGGATGCAACCCTTCCCCGCTGCACTCCATGAGTCTATGGAAGGGAGCGAGGGAGGGAAGTCTGGGTCGTGCCTGCGTGGGTAGAGTGAGAGAGAGCCGGTGTGGATGTACGGCAGTGATTCGTGTTGATAAATGTGGGTTGTAGATGAGTTTTGGTGTTTTGAGGGGAAGTTTAACATTTCGGGAAGTTCGAGAGGACGCGCTCGAGTACGAAAATAGATTTGATGGTTACATTTTCCAAATAGTGTCCTTATACGAATCTAATACCGAGAATTAGAGTTTTTAAAAGTTCAATTCAAACGGCCCTGGGTTTACAAAACATAAAAAAATGCTATTACGAATAATCCAGTGAGCTTTATTGAATGCAATTCACATAAATAAAATGCTAGATAAGTTTGTCACATTTGATAAAATATTCTTTATTGTTTGATAAACACTATAATTAATTCTAAATGATAAAAGTTATAGTATAGTGGTATGTATTAACAGAAATAAATCTGCTTGTTTGAAACGCTTAATCGCTAAATTGATAACTCGGAGATATGTATTATTGTAAGTATTTTGATTTTCTCTTTAAATGTATAAATGCAAAATGTTTTAGTATCAGATGAGTGACAATTTGCATATATGCTAAACTATTGGAATATATTTAGATGCTTCTTGTGTCAGACAAAGAAATTTCAGATGAATATGAAAGACAAATCAAATAATAAAATCATACCATTATACACTTTTAAAATATCATGAATAAGTTTTTATTCTTAATTTATTTTTCATATAAATTGTAACATTTATTGATTTATTTAAAGTTTATTTAATAATGTACAATAGCCAGCGTATACATAAACATTTGACAAAAACGACCATCTTTGAAATCAGAACCAATTATCACGAGTATTTAATTGAATGTATGCGATGCAATCCGGGCGAAGTTCCTAACCATGCGTTTTGAGAATATTAAATCTACAATTCTAGAGTTTCTAGAATGTATAGGTACTAATTATATTAGATATTATCGTTATCTATAAGTTCTATAAATGTTTAAAGCTAATTACTGAGTCATCTGCAAAGTCAGTTTCATTTTCATATGAATAAACCAATTCAAATGAATCATACAATAGATAATATTTATAATAAAATCGTATTTACGCTACTTTGGCTGTGACTATTTTTATAAACAACGATTGCTTAAGTATAAAAGAGAGAATAGAACAGTGTCTTATACTAAATCACGTTAAATTCTATTTCTTAATATTAAGGAAATACTGTTTTAAGATGAAAACTGTTGATACCAAATAGAAAGTCAAACTAAGAATGATCTCTATTATTGTAAAACAGTGAATCTTTCATGCGTGGGGAGACGAGAATATTTGTTTTGTAAATAATATTTATAGTACATTCCCCTTGTCAACAATCAGAAGGACTTGGACACTTTTTCATACCTACATTCTTTTGTATTTCTGAAATACTGTTATAGAAGTCAAAATTGTTATTTTTCTTTATTCATGCAACACATTTAATTTTCTTCACAATTTATTTTTTTTTAAATTTTCTCAACTAAATGAATTCTGTGGCTTCCCGGAATAACCAAATAAGTTCACTTTTCGAGTTTCCGAGAAAAACGGGTTTTAATGTTCAAACTCATATGTAAGATCTGGAGAAACGAGATAAGTAGTCAATTGACACATTCAAAACACATGCACACGATGGTTTCAACATATTAAACATTTTCTGATGTGTTAAAAACGAGTAAGAACTCAAAAAACTATGGACTTATCTGGTTATTCCAGGCAGAAAATTTGAATAATGAACTTATCTGGTTACGTTTCGGATGCTTTACGGCAATATTTTTGCCAGTACTAAAAGTGGTAAACAAAAAAGGCCTATTTGAAGATACAAAATCCGGGGTTATCTCGATTTTCGAAAAAGTGGACTTTTTCGGTTATTCCGGGAAGCCACATATAGTAGTTTTTATTAAAATAACAATAATAATTATGTTGAAGGGAAGTTAAGGGCCTTGGCTGCCAGGAGTTAACGTTTTCTTTAATAATAAAAAACCATATTTTTTCGTGTCAACGTTTCGGATTCGTTTATTGGCGGAATCCCTACTCAAAACAAAACAGACGCTATGGTCTGTATGTCAATATATAATCAGTCAACGATAATAATTCGAAGAAAAAGTTTCAGTCCATCACCAATACAATTACACAGCATTTACATTGAACAATATTGTAACCATTAAATAAGCACCGCAATGTTCTTTATTATAAAGCAAAAAAAGAAAAAGGCATAACAAACTACTACTCGCGACATTGGACGCCACTTTTTTCATTGTCGCACCGTAACTTTTTAGATAAAACCCTCCCTCTTTCTCTTCTTCGAGCCTGTTGTTTCGCACACGTCTAAATCGGCGACCAAAAATAAATGGGTTCGCAGTACACGCGTATAAATACGCCTATATATAATCTCATCGAGGTGAGGGAGAGCGCGAAACACGTTTTTAATCAGTTTTTCATTACACGCGAGAGAGCAGCGCGCTCTCCGCCGCGGATAACGATAAGAACGAGTTCCGATTTCGCATCGTCTTCTCCCCTTCGTTCCTTCCTCCTCCCTCTTTGATTCACATTCGATAACGATCTCGTCGCTCTCGCTCGTGCGTTTAGCCCACGCGTGCCGGCTTATAATCTTTTGCGAGAGAGAGACGGAGGGAGAAAAGGAGGGGGACAAGATCGCGCGAATCGATCTCGTTCTCTCGAGGTCCCTTGGTGCGAATGAATGTGCGCGTATGCGGGTGTGCGCAGGGCAAGTTCCTTATGGTGACTTAATTGGGTTTAGAGGTATGTAGAGCGGTTGGTAAACCTTTTGCAAGCTGAATACCCAAATGTAAGGATACTTAAGGAATAATTGTGATAATACGTGATTGTATTAATTTGTATGCACTACAAATTGACGGAATTGTGATTCATAAATAATCACTGAATTAAGAGTCACTTTTGTCACTAGCGCACGTCAAGTAAAAAATAAAAATTTGTATCTCTCGCTTATTATCCTCCACAGTATAACTTTTGAACTAGTAAAATTCAGGATCCTGCAAATAATGACGCTAATTACCCTTTTCACGTTAATACACAAAGGCGTATTAAGTTTAAAGCACATATACGCTAAGTTCTACCTTCGGTCACAAAACATTAAGAGAACATTCATGAAAGAAACGTTTCGCTTGGTTTAAGATGGTGTTGAAGGTACTTGTTTAGCGTGAATGGGGCTATATATCCAAGTATGCAAATCCTCAGAGCGTTTTTTAGATTGTACGCCAGCCAGACCACGTTGAATGCACTGCTACGTCGAGCCACTGTAAGTGTATCTCAATAGCTGCCTTCTGAAATACCAATAGAATTTGAATAAAATTAAGGTTAAATAGAACCGCAATTCTAGATCGTTGAATGTATCAGTTAGCATCATGCATTAGCAATTGTTTAATAAAAAAAAAAAACAATCTTACAAAACTATATACAAAAAATGTACATGAATATGCATGGATGAAAATTACTCGAAGAACCACACCGTATAACGATCCGCGCGATCGGCTTTGAAATTGCGTAACCCAACGCCGACATTGAAAAGAGATCAACTCTCGTTCCCTCTCTCGTGCGACGTATACGGCTACATTATCCGCCGTGTGCATCGGAGATCGGACGCTTGCGAAGCTGCTCCTCCCTTTGCGCGTGGCGTGTTCGTTCACACGTTTGCAAGCGCGCGCCGCAACTTGTTTACGAGGCAAAAACAAGATTGTTAAAGGGCTTCGTGTACACGCGCCAAACTCGGACTTAACACACCGCGCGAATTAAAGTGTAGAGAGGCGAGTCCCTCTTTTCTCTTCTCTCTCTCTCTCTCTCTCTCTCTCTCTCTCTCTCGGTCTTTCTCTTGTGCCGCTTCCTCTGAGCACTCTTTATATATTCATTCTTTATTCTGCCCACTACCGTGTAATGCTGCTGCGGCCTAAGAAACCCTTGTAGCCCGTCATTCGGCGCGCGTGAGTGCGAGAACAGTGGCGCGAGATATTTTAGCATTACCCATGCCCGATGGGATTTTTAGCGTTTTATTATGTCGTATTATATACGTACGCGGCGTAAGTTAGCAGCTCTGTTGCAAAAAGCTTACCGGTAACAGTGTAACGAGGGTTAATGACGATTTGTGCCTCAAGCAAGATCAAGAATTTTTTACATCCTCATTTCTCATTGTTATTGCTTTATCTGAAATCGTATTAAAGCTTATTTTTAACGCTTTATAAGAAGTAAACATTAATGCTTTTTACACGTACAAACCATCGAATTCTGGTATACGAACCAAACTACTCTTAATGAACGTATAAATTGTATAAACAAATATACATTATCACCATCGCCAAATCTGAAATATCAATATTCTCGAAAATCAACTTCCGTTGCGCGAGAGGTTATATATATATATATATATATATATATATATGCACACACGCATTCTAATATCTGCTGCAGCGCAGCGCATCCTCCTTCATTTGAATGAAAATTGCCAAGTCGTGCGGAGCGAGCGGCCGTAAACGTCTTGTGCCGACGCGAGACGAAACACGTGACGAAACGATGCTTTTAAAGGCCGCGCACCCGGTCGCGCGGTGGCAAAAGGGTGCACGCGTGCGCACGCGACTTCCTTTCATTCACCATTTCGATGACTAATTTTTGGAAGTTCATTTCTGCTTG